>JAQZBX010006305.1:0-53569 GCA_029593785.1 Cabassous unicinctus | reverse complement strand
CCCCCTGTTTGATCTATTCTGTTCCTCCCTCCCCATCCCACTGGGGCATATGACACCCCCCTGTCTTGACTCATTGGTTGAGAAAATTCATAGTTACATGCAATAAAAGGTCTTTACATGCTGATAAACCTCCCCTATAAGGATCCACCCTTGCTCATAAGAGATGCCCACCTGTCTGTTTCTGGGGTCCATCTCCTTCCCACTCACCATATGGGTCTCCACTCACTGACACAACACATTATGACAGGATGAACACTCACACATCCTGAATGCCCCCCCAAGCAACACCCTAAACCAGTGACATACTGCCATATGTCATATTTCCATAAGAGCATCCCACTCCTGCACTTTCAACCTCATACCCACAAATCCCGTGTTGACCTGGTCCATCTCCCATTTCTTCCCACAGTATCCTGTTTATTATCACCTGCCCTTCCTATTCTACCCACCTGTCAATGCTGCACCACCAGACCCAGTAATATCACTACACACCTGTCCTATCGTTTGATATGCCACTATACTCTATCACTTTACTATAGATTATGTCTATATGGGTGATGGCTGACAAACTTCTCTTCTCTTCCTTTCTTCCATGGGCCCTTTGGAAGGGTTGAACACAGGCTGAGAGGCTCCACAAGGCCCCATGAAGGAATTCTGTTCTTCCTTTGTTTTGTTTGACTGCATGTTTGTATGTTTGTTTGATTGCTCTTTGTTTGTTTGTTTCTTCCTTTTCTTTCCTCTTTCCTCCTTACCCCATTTTTTACATAGATGCTGCTAGCTTGTTTCTTCTTTGCTGTGCTTCTTATTCCTTGATTTTCCATTCTCCTTGTTTAGTGATTTTGTCTACAAATGCTATCTCTTTTCCTTACTTCATCTTTCCACCTTCTGCTTTCTGTTGTGGTTCTTTTATTCCACCATTTTTCATCAGTCTTCAACTTCATGAGTGTGGATTTGTATCTTGTCTATTCTGTTTCCTTTATTATTATTATTATTATTAAAATTTTACTTTCAGCCCTTTCTTTCCTCTTTCCCTCTCTCCTCATCATTCTGGCCTTTTAAATCATTCTATATATTTTTCTTTAATTGGTTTCCCATTCCATTGTACGTACTCGACTTTTTTCCCCCTATTACTCTACTCTGCCTACATGAGTTAAATATTCATTTTACTAAATCTGATATGGCCTTTCTTCTATCTTTTATCAATATTACAATTAACCTTTTTCCTTTCTTACCTCTTTTGATTACTCTGGCCTTAAACTTTTTTCTTCAAGGGAACATAGAAAAGAGAAAGGAAATATAAGAAGAAAACAGTGTCAAAGAGAAAACTTAACACACACACAGAACCACCAGGTAAATAAAACTCCAGAGCAGAGAGAGAAGCTAATCAACTGAATGAATCCATCAATGTAAAATGATGAACAGAAAGCAACAAAAAAATTACAAACAATACTGAGAAAGAGGAAGACATGGACCATTTCAATGATCAACCTAAAAACCAGGAAGAGATGCAGAACATCGAACAACTAATCAAAGCTTTACAAACAAATATTGAGGACCAACTTAATGAAGTGAAGAAAGAGATTAAGGATATTAAGAACACACTGGGATAACATACTGAAGAAATCTTAACATACATAAAAAGATAGCGGATATGAGGGTGATGAATGGCACAAACCAGGAAATCAAAAAGATTTTGAATTAACATAACAGCAGATTTGAAACATCCGAAGAAAGAATTAGTGATATGGAAGTCAGTACATCTGAAATCAAACAGATAGTCAAACAGATAGATAAAAAAGACAGAAAAATTCCAGCAGGGA
The DNA here is from genome assembly GCA_029593785.1 of Cabassous unicinctus. Classification (NCBI taxonomy): domain Eukaryota; kingdom Metazoa; phylum Chordata; class Mammalia; order Cingulata; family Chlamyphoridae; genus Cabassous; species Cabassous unicinctus. Next base: position 51,749 of record JAQZBX010006305.1, on the reverse strand, counting down.
CTTAGGGGTTTAACAAACAATGCAAAATGCACAAAAATACACATTATAGGCATCCCAGAAGGAGAAGAGAAGAGAAAGGGAATAGAAGGAGTGTTGAAGGAAAAAATGGCTGGAAACTCCCCAACCTTATTGAGGGAGATCGATGTACATATTCAGGAAGCACAGTGCACCCCGAACAGTATAAATCCCAACAAGCCTATATAATTAGACATATAATTATCAAAATGTCCAATGCTCAAGACAAAGAGAAAATACTCAAGGCAGCAAGAGAAAAGAGAACCATCACAAAGAAGGGAAGCACAATAAGATTAAATGCTGGTTTCTCATCTGAAACCATGGAGGCAAGAAGACTGTGATATAACACAGTCAAGGTTACTAAAAGAAAAAAACCTCCAGTCACAAATTCTCTATCTAGGAATGCTGGCATTCAAAAATGATGGAGAGTTCAAAATACTCACAGATAAACAGAAATTAAGAGAAAATGCCAATAAGAAACCTGCACTTCAAGAAATAGAAAGGAAGTTCTACAGGTTGGAAGGAAAAAGACAGGAGACAGAGAGTTGGAGGAGAGTGTAAGAACAACTAAAAAGACAAAAAAAATATATAAAAACAACATTTGACATACATAAACCCAAAGAAAAGTTGACTGATGTAAGAAATTCAATGAGATTAATAACACTGAATGTTAATGGAATAAACTCACCAGGCAAGAGACGCAGATTGGCAGAATGGACAAGGAAATATGACCCATCTATATGTTGTATACAAGAAACTCACCTTAGACCCAAGAATTCAACGAGGCTGAACATGAATTGCTGGAAAACAATTTTACAAGCAAACAATAACCAAAAAGTGACATAAATAGCTATCTTAATATCAGACAAAATAGACTTTAAATGCAAAACTATTGCAAGAGACAATAATGGACACTATATATTAGTTAAAAGGTAATCTTCCAAGAAGAGAGAACAATTATAAATATTTATGCACCTAATCAGGGTGCCTCAAAATACATGAGGCAAACACTGGAAAACCTAAATGGAGAACTAAATACTTCTACACTTATAGTGTGAGACTTTAATATACCATTATCACCATTAGGAAGAACATCTAGACAGAGAATCAATAAAGAAACAAAGACTCTGAATAATACATAAGAGGACATGGATCTAATAAAGATACTCAAAACGCTAAACCCAAATACAGTGGGATATACATTCTTTTCAAGTGCACATGCATCATACTCCAAGACAGACCACATGCTAAGCCACAGAAAAACTCTCAATGAATTCAGAAAAATTGAGTTTATACAATATAATTTCTCTGAACACAATGGAATGAAATTGGAAATCACTAAGGGCCAGAGAAACAGATTAGGCACAAAGATATGGAAGAACTCTTAGACTAAGAGTGGATCAAGGAGGAAATCTCAAAATAAATCAGTAACTACCTCAAATCGAATTTAAATGACAACACAATATAGCACAACCTATGGGCTCAGCCAAAGCTGTACTGAGAGGGAAATTCATAGCCATAAATGCATGCATTAAAAAGGAAGAAAGAACTAAAATTGAACACCTAACTGTATACCTGGAGATATTGGAAAAACATCAAACTAACCCCAAAGGAAGTAGAAAGAAAGAATTAATGAAGATTAGAGCAGAACTAAATGAAATGGAAAATAATAAAGCCCTAGAAAAAATAAACAAAAGCAAAAGCTGGTTCTTCGAGAAGTTCTATAAAATTGACAAAACTTTAGCCAGACTAACAAAGTAAAAGAGAGTAGATGTAAATACACAAAACAAGGAATGAAGAAGGGGCTATCACTAATGTCCCCACTGAAATGAAGAGTATCATAAGAGGATACTTGGAAATTATATGCCTACAAGAATGATAATTTAGAGGAAATGGACAAATTCCTAGAAACTAACAAACAGTCTACATTGATGAAAGAAGAAATTGATGAACTCAACAGTCCAACTAAGTAGAGAGATAGACTCAGTTATCAAAAACTTCCCATTTAAGAAGAGCCCAGGACCAGAGGGCTTCACAGGTGAATTCTACCAAACATTCTGGAAAGAGCTAATAGCAATTCTGCTTAAGCTCTTCCAAAAAAATAGAAGTAGAAGGAACATTGCTTAACTCATTCTATGATGCCAACATTAACTTCATACCAAAACCAAACAAAGATACCACAAGAAAGGAAAATTACCGACCAATTTCTCTAATGAAACTAGATGCTAAAATCCTGAACAAAATACTTGCTGCTTGCATTCAGCAACATATCAAAAGAATTACACACCATGACCAAGTGGGATACATCCCGGGTATGCAAGTATCGTTCAAAATAAGAAAACCATCAATGTAATAAACCACATAAACAGATTGAAAAAAAAATAAATCTCATGATCATCTCTATAGATGCAGAAAAAAACATTCGACAAAATACAGCACATCTTCATGATAAAAACACTGTAAAGGATAGGAATAGAAGGAAACTTTCTGAACACAATAAAGGGTATATATGTAAAACCAAAGCTAACATCTTCTTCAATGGTGAAATCCTAAAAGCTTTCACTCTGAGATTGGGAAAAAGAAAAGGATGTCCACTAACACCACTCCTATTTAACACTGCCTTAGAAGTACTTGCTCAAGCATTGAGGCAAGAAAAAGATATAAAAGACATCCAAACTGGAAAAGAAGAAGTAAAAATTTTGTAATTTGCAGATGACATGATCCTATATGTAGAAAACCCTGAGAAATCTACAAGAAAGCTTCTAGAACTTATAAAGGAGTTCAGTAATGTTGCAGGCTATAAGATCAATTCTCAAAAATCAGTAGCATTTCTGTACACGAATAATGATCAATCTGAGGAGGAAATAAAGAAAAAAATACCATTTACAATAGTAACTAAAAGAATCAAATACCTAGGAATAAATTTAACTAAAGATGTAAAGGACTTATATACAGAAAGCTACACAACACTGTTAAAGGAAACCAAAGAAGACTTAAATAAATTCGAGAATATTCCCTGTTCATGGATAGGAAGACTCAACATGATCAAGATGTCTATCCTACCCAAAGTAATCTATGGGTTTAATGCAATCCCAATAAAAATCAACACTGTATTTTTTAAGGAATTGGAAAAACTAACTAAAAAATTTATTTGGAACGGTAAAAGGCCTCAAATTGCCAAATCCCGGAAATTTCTGAGTAATATTTGCGTAATCTAGGCACCTTTATAAAATGTATATATATATATATAACAAATAACATTTATGTAAACAAATGCACATATATGCATATGTATTTATATATCATTTTACAAATAAAAAAATTAAAAAAAAAGAAAAATGAAGTTGGAGGTATCACACTAACTGACTTTAAAACACATTACAAAGCTACAGTGGTGAAAACCACATGGTATTGGCACAAGGATAGACACATTGACCAATGGAACTGAATTGAGAGTCCTGATATAAATCCTCACATACACAGTCATCTGATATTCATCAAGGCCACCAAGCATACTCAGTCAGGAGAGAATGGCCTCTTCAACAAATGGTACTTGAAGAACTGGATATCCATATCCAAAAGTATGAGAGAGGAACATCATCTCACAACTTATATAAAAATCAACTCAAGATGGATCAAAGATCTTAATATAAGAGCCAAGACCATAAAGACCTTGGGAGATAATGTAAGGAAGCATCTACAGGACCTTGTAATAGGAAATGGTTTCATGAATTTCACCCAAAGCACGAGCAGCAAAGGAAAAATAGATAAATGGGATCCCAAAATTAAAAACTTTTGCACCTCAAAGGACTTTATCAATAAAATAAAAAGGCAGCCTATCCAATGGGAGAAAATATTTCACAATCATATATCTGGTAGGAGCCTAATATTCTGCATATATAAAGAAATCCTAGAACTCAAAAATAAAAAGACTAACAATCCATTTAAAAAATGGACAAGTGACCTGCAAAGACACTTCTCCAAGGAAGAAATAAAAATGGCTAAAAAGCACATGAAAAAATTCTCAACTTCCCTAGCTATTAAAGAAATGCAAATTAAAACTACATTGAGATACCATCTTACACCCATTAGAAGGGCAGCTATTTAAAAAACAGCAGAATATAAGTTTTGGAGAGGATGTGGAAGAATGGGAACCCTCATCCACTGCTGGTGCAATTGAGGAATGGACCAGCTACAGTGGAGGACACTTTGGCATTTCTTCAAAAAACTAAACTATAGATCTTCCGTATGGTCCCACAATTCCAGTGCTTGGTATATACCCAGAAGAACTGAAAACAAAGACACAAATACATATATGCACACCAATGTTCATAGTGGCATTGTTCACTATTGCCAAAAGTTGAAATCAGCCCTGGTGCCCATCAACAGCTGAATGGATAAACAAAATGTGGTACATACATACAATGGAATAGTGCTCAACTGTAAGAAGGAATAAAGTGCTAACACACAGGAGAGCATGGATGAATCTGTAAGACCTTATGTTGAGTGAAGCAAGCCAGGCATTGAAAGACAAACAGTATATGACTTAACTGATATGAATTAAGGAAATTGAGCAGTCTCTGAGAACTCTTTTCAGACAGATAAGATTACAAGAAAGGGAAAGAAAATAGAAATTTGTGAGACATCACCCATATGGGTGTAACCTATGATATAGTGATAGATTGTAGTTGTGTATTGAAGGGATAGGACAGTTTGGGTGGTGCAGAGTTGAAAGGTGGGTATATTGGGAAGGGTGGGTTAGAACACCCAGGAACTGAGGGGACAGCTGAAATAGACAGATGGGCATGTCTTAAGAGCAAGGGTGGTTCCTAAAAGTGGAGGACAAACCAGTGTGTTATGACCTCCTGTTGCATGTAACTAAGTATCTTGTCATCCAATGAGTCAAGCCAGGGGGCTGTCATGGGCTCTGGTGGCATGGGGAGGCAGGAACAGAATAGATCAAACAGAGTGCATTTAGTGGTCAGTGGAAATGTTTTTCTTTACCTCACAGTGATGGACACAGGACATGATAAATATCATCAAAATTTATAAAGTGTATGAGCTAAAATATAAACCATACTGTAAGCCATTGACATTGTTTAATAGCTATCTTTCACTATCTGTATATCAGTTATAACAATGCTACCATCCACATACAAAAAGATTTTAATATGGGGTAAGAAAAGGGGGAGGAGTTTGGGTATATGAGAGTTTCTTGTATCTGGTGTGTGACTTTGCTGTGACCTAAAACTTCTTTGAAAATTAAATGAAAAATATTGAGTCACTGGGGGGTGAGAGGGGGAAGGTGCCATGGTACAGACTGGACAGCAAATAATGCAGTGATAAAAGGAAAATGTACAAAAAAATTTTTTTCTTGTTTTTTAAATAACCCAATCCTTTTATTTTATTTTATTTTATTTTAAGTTTTCATGTATTTTAGCTCTTACATTGAAACATCATTATTATTTCATATTCCTGTTAATTGTATTTGCGTATTGTATTGGCTTCATCTTTAATGAAGCTTTGGATCACAGAAGGGTTAGAAATGGGGCGGGAGAGGAACATTGGTGGGGGTGTCAGGGATGGGGGATACATAGGAGGAAGTTCACATGAAAATACATAACAGGTATATAAAATTGTTCCAATGCTCACAGGACATGGTCACAGTGGGTAGAGAACCACTCAATGAATGAGAGAATACTGAAATCCAATCCTGGAAAGCTCTGCCATATTATCCAAGGCAGTAGCAACAGTCCCCAAATTGCAGGGCCATTTTCTGGCCAAGGAGGATGATCCACTGATGGGCTCTTGTTATTGGTGATTAGCCTTATTTGTCTTTGCTCTTGAAATTGAAACTTAACCTATTGTTATAAGATGCCTAAGGGTTGCCTGCTGAGAGCCTCCTTGTTGCTCAAATGTCACCTCTCTCTAAGCCAAACTCAGCTTATGAATGCATTACCTTCCTTGCAGCATGGGACATGTCTCAGGGGGATGAGCTTCCCTGGCAAAGAGAGTTTACTAACAAGTGCAATGGGCAATACAACTGGAAAAAGACCTTGAATAAAAGGGGGAAAAGGTAAAGACAAATGAGTTCATATGGCTAAGAGACTTCAAGGTGAGTCAGAAGATCATCTCAGAGGTAATTCTTATGCACATCTCAATAGGACCTCATAGGCTTCCAATATGGATACACCCCAAACAGAGGGGCTCCTGAGGCCTATGGAGACTCCCAGGTCATAAAAAGAAAATATTCATTGTTACCACAGCTCTTATTGTTGTCCTTGGTCATCTGATTATTTTGATGTTTATATCTTTATTTCTTCTAGTTTATGCTCCACTTTCCTTTCATTCTCAGGCTGACATTCATCTCCTTTTTATCAATTATTTAGTGTTCTTGTGTTTGATTCATTCCCTATTCTTCCTGAGTTCCTAAATCTTTAATGATCCTGACATTTTAGTTCCTTTATTTTTCCATTAACTCTTAATATTTGTCTTGGAAATTTTAAGAAATGCTCAGAGAATCCCCTGGGTTTCAGATATTAGTCATCTACCCTCATTGTGCTGAAAAAAACACATTTCCCCTGGTCATCATTACTAATATATACACTCCCTCATTTGTTTATTGACTTAATAGGAGTGTGAGGATCCTAAAATGTCCAGTGGCATTCTCAATTACTAATTCAATATAATCATTTCTGTTTTCCTCTATTAATGCATAATATTTTTGCAGTTAATGTTTTAAACCAGTTGAACTGGACAGGAAGAAAGTATTCAATTAATGGGTTTTTAATATAATAGTAAAAGGAGCTACTTGCAGTTACATCACTTGATATCTATAATTTCTTATTCTTAAAAATGAATAATCAATATCACATATTGGTCATTACATGTTTAATGATTTTTAAGCTGTTGTCTCTGAATAGGCACTTGAATGGTCAGGAAGCCATTTCAGCATTCTATCATACCAGCTACTTCAGCATAATGGGGTGTATGATAAGAACAGTGAGTGCCCTGGGTGATGTGTCTTTTGCCACATCTTTTACAGTAAAAATGTTATGTGATCAAACTCAATTCTAGGTGAGTAACATGATGGTGAATAAGATATTCCATAAGACCGTGGATCATGCTGTTGCTATGAGAATTTTGAGCAGGAAAAGAAAATCCATCAATTTATTATCTTTAAGAAGTGTTTGTTTCTATGAGTGCAGAATCTTCCCCTTTCATGATGGAAAGTTTTCATTCTAATCAACTTTCCCCCGGGTTGTTTACTAGCCCTGCTGAAGGGTTATGTATATTGGACACTTAATCATGGATTGAAAGATACTAGTTTCAATGTTTACCATATTCATATTTTTCATTCCACATGCTCTTCTTACAATGTGACATTGTCACTCCTCCCAGAAATTCTGGAGGTCAATTATCCCTCCCTGTGAAAGTCAGTAGGCCATTGTGATTGCCTCAGCCAACATAATGTAGCATAACTGAACACATGTGACTTCCTATTTTAAAAATATTCACTCTGTTCTCTTGGGTTATTCACACATGGAACCCACTAGACATGTTGTGCAGCACCTCGAAATATTCCATAAAGAATCCATATGAAAAGGTCACATGTGGGTTATCATGGCCAACAGCACAGTTGAAGTCTTGGATGAATATTTGATGTAAAAGGATAAAGATTTTAGTTAAGTACTAATAAAAGTAGCACATATACTAATATCAGAAAAATATAGTTAAAGAAATAATAAAAATTACAAGTCAATAAATATTGATGAGATTTCATGACACTAGGCAATTACAACAATTCTAAACATGTATCAACTTGGAAATTTATAGATTTAATGGCACCCAATGGACAGGTGCAGCTCAATTGAACCAGAGTTTCTAGACTACACATTTCACTAAATCACAAACAGATAAATTGGGGGGGAAAAGTCATATTCTATCATGTAAATTGACTTCCTACAAACTTCACATCTGCATTTTATATGCCACTTTATCTGATGAAAATGCAATGAAAATAAATTTCAAAAACAAAAGAATAAGTAAAATTCAAATGAAATTTATGTATAAAAGCATATTAAACAACTAAACCAATTCTTATAGATGGAAGAGAACAAAAATATTACTTATTTAGACTTCTGCCGACTTCTGCTTTGAACTAAAATAATTTGCATTGAAAAACCACCGGACAATGTCATTCAAAAAAACGGTGCATGCAATGGAGTAGCCAAGGCCCTAGAAAAGAACAATGTATGCACAAATAAGGGAAATAGTAGAGAATATTAAATGGACTATATTATAAAAACAGAGGTGGAAAATTAATGAGCTAATCATTCAAGATATGAATCTTGAAAATTACTGGAATACACACATACACAAAAAAAGCTAGTAGAGAAATAAAGTAAGAAATGAATGAATAAAATAGAAAAAGGCACACTGTATAAAAAAAGAACCTATTTAGACGTTAATTACAGTTGCATAATTTCTTATGTACAATTCCAATAACAATATCTAAAAATGATTCTTACCTTTAGGCTTGTAGGGAAACTTAATTTGACTGTTTCTTTACATTTAATGAACAACATATATTTGCCAAGAATATATGTTTCTCCATTAGTGGTATAAATAGCAAAGTGAAAAATTTGTTATCATTACAAAAATAGAAATTGTGGTAGAAATTTGTAACAGAGTAATATTGCAAGAAATATGTGAAATAAAAGAAAAAGAAAACTTAGAATGTATATCATGTTCAATGTTGAGAAATTAGAAAAATTCCATGTGAGATCAGGAAAAAGTCAAGGATGTCTATTATCATCAATTTATTCACCACCAATGGTGGTCCTAGGCTAGGTATTGTGTTCTGGTAAGCAGAAGAGATACAGTGCCCAGAAATTGAAAAGGAAAAATAAACCTTTTATTCCCAATTAGCATGGATGTCTACATGAAATAGAAGCCACAGCAATAAGAATTATAACAGTATTATCTGAAGTTTTATGAAACAAGACTAATATACAAAATCAATTCATTTGTATGTATTAGTGTTCATCAGAAAATAAATCTTAGAAAAAAACACAATTTAAAAATAAAACAAACATAAAATACCCAAAGGAAATATCATATATTATATATGAAATGATACATTTTTAGAAAGATAAATAATATGTAAGAGTATGAGGAGATGTTATATCTTATTCTCAAATAGGGAGATATAATATTATATAGAAGTCACTTGCTTCAAAATGTTTCATAGATTCAGTGCAATTTCAATTACTCTCCCAGCATTATTTCTTATGGAACTCATTGAGCATAGTGTACATGTATGTGGACTATCAGAAGCCATTAAAGACATGGCAATTCTGAAGGATAAAAATAAGGTAGAGGATTTCTATTCCTATAGGATAAAAAAAAGTGCGATATTACCACATGAATAGAAAAAAGTTATACAATATAAAAATTAGCTCAGGAACAAACTCATGCATGAAACTTGATATATGAGAAGGAAAAAATTGCAGATAGTAGTAGAATAATGACTGTTCAATTATTGATGCTGCAACAATTCATTGTTTTTATGTACTAAAGAAAAAAGAAATTGTATCTCCACCTCATACCATATGAAAATTCATTTCATGGTGGATTATATACTTAAAAGTAAACAACAAAAAACATTTTTGAAAGATTAAGATTTAATATACTTATCCAATCAATATTGTAAATGAATCCTTCAATAAAATAACAGGTAACCAAAAAGAAAAATGGAAATTTTACTATATTAAACTTAAGAACTTCTCATATTAAAAATCACCATAAATAAAAGTGAAAAAACCCTACACTTGAAGAAAGTATTTATAAAGCGTATTACTTACAAAGGACTAGTGTCCAAAATTTATAAACATCTGAGATACTTTACCAAGCCAAAAGGTAAACAATCCATTAGAAAAAAAATGTGCAAAAGATATAAAAAAGCATTTCACCCAAGGAATAAACACATCATCTATAAACATATGAAAGAATGATTTGTAATCAGGGAAATGCATATAAAATCACAATGTAATAAGATTTCACCCCAACCAGATGGCAAAAATTCAAGTTATAAATGACCATTCATATGTTGACAAGGATGTGAAATGACAGGAATACTAATACAATAATTATGAATGCTATTTTTAACAACCTTTTCAGTAGGGATTAATTATTAAATTAAACATATGCATATCCTATGACTCACTGAGTCGAGCAATATTTATAATGTCAAGAAATTCTTGTACATTTCCATCAATAGATAATTTCAAAATGCTCATAACAACCTAATTTTTATTAGAAAAAAAGGGAAAAAAGGAAATAAAAGAAAGAAAAAGGAAGAGAAATCACTTCTTTAATAATAGAAGGAAAGATAAATAAGGAGCATGTTATGAATGCAATGAAACACTGCCAAAAGAAAAAAAAAAAAGAATGATTAAACACTTTCAGCAAATATATGAAACTCAAAGTAAAATTTTGAGGGAAATAAATCATTTACAGATGTTTCATAGTCTAAATAGGTAAAATTAGACAATATGTTTTGTCAGGATGCTCATTTAGTGGTACTCCATGTATTCATGGGAAAAAAAACAAGAGAGTGTGAAACACCTAGTTCAGGATATAGTCACTTTGGAGTGGAAAGGAAAGGATATTTTGGAGAAGAAGTTTCAAGACGCTTGAAAGTACTGGTTAGGTTTTCTGCTTAACAAGTACAATGGAGGTCATTTTATTTTGGGTCTATATTGTATATATAATATATAATATATAATTGTGCAAATACATAGCACATAGATATGTATATAAGTATATAGATAACATATGTAGAAACACAAATGTAATTTTTATTTTATTCAAAATATATATACAGTTAATATTATAAAACACAATGATGTGTTGAAGAAACAATATTGTGATGGAAAAAAAAAGACTAGTGAATCAGACAGCTGGAAATTTCCCTCAGAAGTTAACATAAATAATTAAAAATGAAGATAATCAGTATAAGTGCTATATGGAAGAATCAGCTTAATTTATATATATATATATAATGTAATTACAGAAGTTAATAAGTAATTAGAAAATAGGTAATTAGAAAAAATCACTTTGAAATTAAGTATTTAATGATTTAGATGAATAGTCGTCATTCACTGATAGCCACTGATGGTCACTCAAAATAGCAGAAAATAAAAATCTAATATACCATAGAGTAATGTATGAACTTATAGACTTGAAATGTATGTTCTTCTCCCTGAGACTACACTGAGACCTGATTTTTTATATTCACCTGGGAGCAATGAGGCATGGTGAGTAGGGGCTTCTGGAGATCATGTGTTCAATGGAGTTTTATTTCAGGTCAATTTCACAGTGATTCTGGTGAGTTTCAGTACCCATTCTATGGTTATTTCCCCATATCTAGAAGGCATTATCAGAATAGACATATCAACTAAATGGTAGAGTCACATTTGTTTCCTGACCCGTGCAGTGAGGGCTTTTATGGTGGGGACACCTAAGTGAAAGACAGAGATCAGCCTCTACTTAGCAAATTAGCAAACCATCTGTTCCTGTCCTTGTTTTCAGTTATTCTGAATACATACCATAGTAGTGGGACTGCTGGACCATATGGCAGTTCTATATTTCATTTTCTGAGGAACGGCCAGATTGTCTTCTGCAGAGGTTGGACTATTTTCCATGCCCACCAACAGTGAAGGAGGGCTCCTATTTCCCTAAATCCTCTCCAGCACTTGAAGTTTTCTGTTATTTTAATAATGGCCTTTTTGTGTTGTGTGAGATGATAACTCATTGTAGATTTGATCTGTGTTTCCCTAATAGGTAGTGATTTTGAACATCTTTTCATGTGTCTTTTGACCATTTGTATTTCTACTTTGGAAAAATGTCTGTTCAATATTTTTGCCTATTTTTAATGGGGTTGCTTGTCATTTTGTCATTAATTTATAAAATCTCTTTATACAACATGGAGATCAATCATTTTTCAGATCTAGGGTTAGCAAGGAATTCTTTTTCCCATTGATTAGGCTGCATTTTTACTTTCTTGACAAAAACTTTTGAAGAACAATAGTGTTTCATTTTGAGGCAATTCCATTTATTTATTTTTCCTTTGGTTGTTCTTGCTTTGGATGTAAGGTCCAAGAAATCACTACCAAGGAAAAGACTATTAAAATGTTTCCCTACATTTTCTTCAAAGAGTTTCATAGTTCTAGTTTTTATATTTAACTCCTTGATGCATTTTGAAATAAGTTTTGTATAAGATGTGAGATAAGGTTCTCCTTTCTTTCTTTTACATATGGATATCCAGTTTTCCTAGCACCATTTTTTTGATTAGGCTATTGTGAATGAATTGATTGAGTTTTACAACCTTGACAAAGATCACCTAACCATGGATGTGAAGGTCTATTTCTGAACTCTCAATTCAATTCCATTGGTAAACCTGCCTATCTTTATGCCAGTACCATGCTGGTTTTTTTTTTCTTTGTTTATTTGTTTGTTTTTAACCACTGTAGCTACAAAACATGCTTTAAATTCTGAAAGTGAGGATCCTCCATCTTCTTTCTCCTTTTCAAGGATATTTTTGGCTAATAAGAGGCCATTACCATACGACATCAAATTGATAATCGACTTTTCCAAATATACAAAGAAGGATATTGGAATTTTTACTGGGATTATGTTAATTTGTAAATCAGTTAGGGTAGAATAGATATTCTCATGATATTTAGTCCTCCAACCCATGAACACAGGATACCTTCCATTTATTTAGATGATCATTGGTTTCTTTGGGAATGTTTTGTAGCTTTCTGAATACAAATCATTTATGTCCTTGGTTAAATTTACTCCTAAACATTTGATTCTTTTAGTCACTATTCTAAATGGAATTTGTTTTACTTCCTCTTCTAAATTGCTCATTAGTAGTGTATATAAACACTATTGATTTTTGTGTATTATCCTTGTATCCTGTGTCTTTGCTGAAATTGCCTATAAGTTTTAGGCTTTCTTATGGATTTTTTTGGGATTTTCTAAGTATAGGATTATATCATCATCAAAGAAAAGTTTACTTCTTTCTTTCCTATTTTTGGGTGCCTTATATTCTTTTTCTACCCTCATTACTCTAGCTAGAACTTCTATCACAAATTTGAATAATAGTGGGTAGAGTGGACATCCTTGTCTTGTTTCCAATCTCAGTGGGAAAGATTTCAGTATTTCACCATTACGTACAATGTTAGCTGTGGGTTTCTCATATATTGACTTTATCATATTGAAAACTTTCCTTCTATTCCTATCTTTTGGAATATTTTTATCAAGAAAGATGTTGTGTTTCGTCAAATAACTTTTATTTATCAATTTAAAATGATGATGTTCCTTTTCTTCTTCAATTTATTAATGTGGTATATTACACTGATTGATTTTCTTACCCTTGCATATCTGATATATAACCCACTTGATCATGATGTATAATTTTTGATGTGTTTTTGGATTCAGTTAAAAAATATTTTGTTCACGATTTTTGCATCCATATTCATTAAAGAAATTGGTCAGTGATTTTCTTTCCTCTTAAGATTTTTATTGGGTTTTGGTATTAGGGTGATGTTAGCTTCATAAAATGAATTTGTTAGCATTCCTTCATTTTCAATTTTTTGGAAGATTTGAGAAAGATTGGTATTAGATCATCTTTAAATGATTGGTATAATTCACCTGTAAAGCTATCTGGTCCTAGACTTTTCATTTTTGGGAGGTTTTGGGTGACTGTTTCAATCTCTTTACTTGTTATTGGTTTGTTGAGGTCTTCTATTTCTTCTAGGGCCAGTGTGGCTTGTTCATGCATTTCCAGAAGTTTGACCATTTCATCAATGTTGTCTAGTGTGTTGGCATACAGTTGTTCATCATATCTGTTTATGATCTCTTTTATTTCTACTGGGTCAGAGGTAATGTCACCCTTCTCCTTTTTTATTTTATTTATTTGCATATTCTTTTTCCTATGTTAATCTAGCTAAAGGTTTCTCAATCCTTGTTTTCTCCTCAAAGAATCAACTTGTAATTCTGTTGGGTTTTGGTATTGTTTTCTTTCCCCTATTTCATTTATTTTTGCTCTAATCTTTATTTCTTACTTTCTGCTTGCTTTGTGATTGGTTTCCTGTTTGATTGTTTGTTTCTTTGTTTCTAATTCTTCCAGGTGTTCAGTCAGGTTTTTTATTTTAGCTGTTTCATTTTTTTTGAGTATTAGCATTGAGGGCCATAAATTTCCCTCTTAGCACTGCCTTTGCTGTATCCCATAAGTTTTGGTATGTTGTGTTCTTATTTTCATTTTCTTGAGGTTTTCACTGATTTCTCTTGTAATTTCTTCTTTAATCCATGGTTATTTAAAAGTGTATTGTATAATTTCCATATATTTGTGGATTTTCCTTTTTCCACCTGTTATTAACTTTTAACTTAATTCTGTTATGATCAGAGAAAGTGTTTTGTAAAATTTCAATCTTCATTAATTTAGTGATATCTGACTTATGTCCCAATATATGGTATATCCTGGAGAAAAATCCATGAGCACTTGAGAAGAATGTATATAATGATGTTCTCTGGTATAATGTTTTATAAATGTCCTTTATATCTAGTTCATTGATCATGTTTTTCAATCTCTCAGTTTGCTTAGTTAACCCTTGTCCAGATGTTCTATCTAATGTTGAGTGTAGAGTGTTGAAGTTCCCTACTATTACTGTATGATGTGTGTTTCTCCCTTCATTTTTTCCAGTGTGTGTCTGTATTAGACAGTCAAACGGATGCTGATGCAAAATACCTGAAATCTATTGGCTTTTATAAAGTGTATTTATTTGGCCGTAGAAGCTTACAGTTATCAGGCCATAAAGCATAAGTTACTTCTCTCACCAAAGTCTATTGCCACATGTTGGAGCAAGATGGCTACTGTCTTCTGTTAGGGCTGAGGCTTCTTGGGTTCCTCTCATCCCAGGGCTTGCCTCTTTCCAGGGTAACCTGCTCTGCTATCTCCCCAAGGCCAGCTGCAGACTATCAGTTGAATGGCTCATCTCTCTTCCCAGGGCCTCTGCCATGTCTAATCACAACTTCTCTCTGCTCCTCTGTGTGCTTACTTCCTGGGCTCCAGCAGTAAAGCTCCAATGCTCTTCTCTGCCTTGTAGTTTTCTCTGTGAGTCCCCACTGACCAAGGGGGCAGGGACTCAACATCCTAATATTGTGGTCCAATCAAAGCCCTAATCATAATTTAATCAAGCCCAGGTACAGACCAGTGTACAAACATTATCCAATACCTATTTTTGGAATTCATAAGCAATGCCAAACTGATACAGTGTCTCATATATTTTGGGGCATCTATGTTATATGTATAAAAGTTTATTATTGTTATTTCTTCTTGGTGAATTGTCCCTTTTATTAATATATAGTAAACTGCTTCATCCCTTTTAACAATTTTGCATTGAGAATCTATTTTATCTGATATTACTATCGCTCCGCCCACTTAGAATATATTTTTCCAACCTTTCACTTTCAGCCTGATTGTGTCCTTACATCTAAGGTGACTATCTTTTAGACAACAAAGAGATGGCTCATGTTCTTATATCCATTCTATCATTCTTTGTCTTTTAATTGGAGAATTCAATCCCTTAACTTTTAGTGATACCCCTATTAGGGCATTACTTTCTTCATCCCTTTTATCCCTATGCTTTCTGTTTCATTCTTACTATTCTCTGTCTTTTAACTCTTTTAAATTCTCTTTCTTATGTTTTCATTTCTACACTCTTTCAAGGATTTCTCCCATGTCATTTCTTATCAAGCTGTAACACACCCTTTAATATCTATTGTAACTTTGTTCTCTTGGTAACATAGTCTTTCATATTTGTTTGTAAAGTCTTTAAAATCACCTTCACTTCTGAAGGATAATTTTGCCAGATGAAGCATTGCAGTTTGGCAGTTTTTTTTCTTTTTCAGTACCTTAAGTATATTGTACCATCTCCTTCTTCCTGCCATCATTTCTGAAGAGAGTTTGCACTTAGCCTTATTAAATCTCCTTTGTAAGTAATACATTGCTTATCTCTTCTGCTTTTAAAATCCTTACTTTATTTTTGACATTTGACAATCTGAATAGTAGATGTCTAGGAGAAGTTCTATTAAGGTATATTCTGTTTGGATTATGTTTTCCTTCTTCAAGAATGATATTTTCATCTTTCTTAAGGTTTGGAAAACTTTCATTCAGTAATTCCTGAAATATTCTTTTATATCCATTCCCTTCTTCTGGGACATATATAACTCATATGTTTTGTGTTTCATGTTGTTGTTCAGTTCCCTGAGACCCTGTACATTTATGCAATCTTTTCTCTGTCTCTTCCCTATCTTTTCAATTTCAAATGTCATGTCTTAGTAACACTAATTCAGACTTCTAACATTTAAAATCAACTTGTATATGCCTCTAATTTATTTTTGAATCTCATCCATTGAGATTTTCATTCCCATAAGCTCTGTTACTTTTTTGAAGGTTTTCAAAATGTTCTTTATGCTCAAACAGTCTCACTTAAATATCCTTTACATTTTTAGTCATAATTTCCTTCAACTCCCTAAATTGATTAGGCAGGTTTTGTGAATATCATTTATTGGTTGTCTTAAATCCTGAGTCTCATGTAGATACTTGGTTTGTTCATTTGACTGAACCATATCTTCTTGTTCCTTAGTGTGGGTTGTTATCTTTTCTTGATACCAAGGCATCTGCTTATATTGATGATTTTGCCCTGTTGGTCAACTTCTCTTTCCTGCCTATGGTTTTAATTTGCAGCTCATCTTTGATTTTAGTTTATTTCTTAAACTTTAATAATGCCCTGTATAAGTAGTCAAAAATGTGGAAAGGGGCCAGTAATGGTGCCCAACAAGGTCTACTTTGCTGGGAAACATTTTGGAAACCCCGGTCTATCTTACTTCATTTTCCTGGTTGAACAAGAAAAAGTGCTTCTTTGCAAATCCTTCTACAGAGACGAATCCTTCAATTACCAGTTCTCAGCTAATGAATTATGGTATTTATATTCACTGAGGGGAAACCACAGTCTGCCTTCCACCACACCCTCTATCTTCTCAGGGAGGAATCTATCATTTCCCTTCTCCTTTGGCCACTCAGCTGTAGGTTTTCCTGAGACTGTCCAACAAATGTGTGTGGTATAGGCAGTGTTCCCAGCCACAGGGGCATAATTTCAAGGTTTTTCCTTTGATCTCTCTGACTCTGCATCCCCAGTCCCTCCTGGATGATACCCGTGACACTTTCATGGTCTGTAGGTGTCCCCAAAGTGGCTCGCTCAGACTATTTCTATGCCTTCTCATGTATTTTGAAAGAGAAGTATGCCCTGCATGAGCTACTCTAACACCACCTTCAATCTTTTCCCAGTCAACCTCTTTTTACAGAAACTTCTGTCATTGTTCAATAGAATCATGAAATATATGGCAATGGTGGTAAGAATGGAGGTTGTACATGGACTTAGCAATGCTTTAGCTTTTTTGGCTGCTCAATGGGAATTTATTAGTTCATAGTTTTAAGACTAGGAGAATTCCAATTCAAGGTACTATCAGGGTGATGCTTTCTCCCCAAAGACTACTGTGTTCTGGGTCTGGCTGCTGGTGATTCTAGGTCCTTGACTTTTTTTGTCACATGGCATTGTAAATGGTGGCCTCTCATGACATCTCCATTCTCTTCCAAGTTCCATTCATTTGAGCTTCTGACTACTCCTTCTGTGGCTTTCTCTCCACATGTCTGAATTTCATTCTGCTTATAAAAGACTCCACTACTAAGATCAAGACCCACCCTGATTGAGTTATAGCATACCTTTACTGAAGTAACCACATCAAAAGGTCCTGCATAAAATGGGTCCATAAACACTGGAATATATTAAACTTAAGAACATGATTTCCTCAGGTACATAGTTCCAAACCATCAAATCCTGCTGTCTGTACCCCCTAAAAGACTTGTTCTTTCTACATGAAAATTGTATTCATTCCATCAAAAGATCCCAAAAGCCTTAAATTATTTCAGTACCAATGCTAAATACAAAGACACTTCAATATCAGTATTGGTGTGGTGATCTGTCCTGGGGCACAATTCTTCTATGTCTGTGGTCCTGTGATGTCTAGAACACAAATTATCTGCTTCAAATATATAATGGTGGACAGACATGAGATAGACATTCCCATTCTAAAAGGGAGAAATTGAGAGGAAATCAACTCCCCAAACCCAGTGAGACATTGATTCACAAAAACTTGGAGAGAGGCAATTCTGAATTTCATATAGCAGGCTGCAAATTGGAAACTTATGAAGATGGAGTTCAATTTCCCAAAAGTAGCTGGCTGACTTAGAGTCAGAAATTCTTTCTCATGTCTAAAATCCTCAGGTAACTCTTTTAACATATTCAATGGATTGGATGAGGGGCTTCCCACATTGCTCAGGAAATCTCCATTTTTTATTATAGATGCAATCAGTTTCTATTGCAGTCAACAGAATATAGATGCAAATGATTTTAAGAAATGCCCTCAAAGTAAAAATGACAACAGTCTTTGCTGGACCACATAACTGGGCACCATATCCTTGCCAAGTTGACACCAGAAACTGACCATCACTATCCCTACCTTGTTAACTTGGCATACACACTCATTTTCTTATACCATAATTAATCTCCATAAAAGACATTAACGTTGCCAAACTTCCATGTAGCATGATACTACTGCACTGCAAACACCAAAAGCTCACAAATCCTTTTTCTCAGAAAAGGAATCAAGTTTTTGGATGATAGTCTTTCTCATACTTGATATCCCTTAACTTAAATAGTATATCATCTAATTAATACAACTTAAGTTATATGGTTAAGGGATAAGAGAGCTTAAAAAATAAAGTTATTTTAGATAAATATATTAATTACAAAATAAGGAAGACATATTCATAACATAGAACCTTGTTCCTGCAACTAGCCATGTGGCTAAAGCTGGGAATTATAACTACCTTCTTCCACTACCCTTTCCATATAGGCTTTACTCTGAGGAAGAACCTCATCTGATAATAGTTATTTCATTGATGGAGTGAACTCAAACTTCATTCCTGAAGTTTTCAGACTATAAATTGCCCTACTTGAATGGGGCTGTTGTAGCATTCTACTGACTTTAATCATAGGACATGGTAGTACTTAGAGATGACTTAAAGCATCCCCTATAATGCAAGCATACTCTTCCTTAATTCTACTGTGGAGTAGCAGTCAAATTTTCCCATGACAATCAAGGTCAATCACTTCAGCCAGCAGAGTGAAGTCATCATCATAGCTTGTTTTATTGAGAAATGGGTACACTGTGCCCTCAGTTACTTCTCACCATCTTCTTATGATTCTGTGGTACCAAGAGATAAATCACTACTTCTGTGATGTGTATCATTTGCTCAAAAAGGTCTGCACAGATATATAAAGAATTGGTCTGTTCTTTATGTTGAGTGAAATAAGCCAGTCACTGAAGCACAAATATTATGTTACCTCACTGATATGACTTAAGCCAATTGAGCAGATTCACAACATAGAATTTGGAAGATAGGTTATCCGGAGAGAGAAAGGGTGTAGTGAGTGGTGAGCTGATGCTCAATGTAGGCAAAATCTATGATAAGGTGAAAGGGGGTGGTTGGGCAGTGAATGGAGTTGATAGTGGTGCAGTGATGTGATTGGGTGCTGAAATGTGAGAGGGAGTAGTGTGGGAGGTCAGGTTGCACTATACAAGGAACTGGCATTAGGGCTGAAGGAAGGAGCAATGAGATTTGTAGGACTGTGGTTAAAACTACAATGGTGGGAATCCTCTTTTGGCAAATATGGCAGTGGAGGGTTGCTGGTGCAGGGTGTTGGAGGTGGCTGGATATGTGGGATAGGGTGCACCTGGGTCATGCTTCTATGGAATATGGAAGTGTTCATCTTGTAATAGTGTATTATCTCAGTGGGTGGAGACACACACAATAAACAAGAAAATATAAAACTGTCTCCCTGGGAAGACCTGTGCCCTGCTATGTTCTCAATTAGAAGGGCAAAAATTTCTTGAAAATATAAGCAGTGCCTAATAAAAGGAAACAGACCAATATTTCATGCCCTCAATATTATTGCACATAATTATGAACCTTTTTCTTCAAAAATTTAAATTAAGTGGTTACCATAGGTTCTGAAGGGAGGAGGATGGAAGAATAGAATAGATAGAATATAAGGCATTTTTAGGCCATTTGAATTATTCTGCATGATCTTGCAAAGATGGATACAGGCCACTTTATATTTTGTCAAAACCTATAAAAGTGGAGAATGACACAGTTGTGAACCTTCTGTGATCTAAAACCTCCCCCCAAACAAAGCCAAAAAATAAACAATTAAAAATGTAGGGAAATAAAATAATAATAATTATAAATAACAAATGAAATACAAAAATACAAAAAATAAATTGTTTTCATTGTGTCTTTCATCACTTTAAGATCTATGTTTTATGAACAGTGACAATTTATTCCCTATGTTCCTCCAGTGTCTTAATTTATTTTTGCTTTAGCTTCAAAGAAGCTTTATTTTACAGAAAAGTCATAAAGAGAATATAGGTTATGCCTATATACCCAAACCACTCCCATTTTCCCACTCTCCCCCATTAATAATATTTTGCATGTGAGGGGAAGATCATTAATGAAAAGTGTTGGTTATGGGGGATGTGTGGGGAGGAGTTTATCTGGGGCATGACTCTATGGCATACAGATATGTTCAATTGGTCATGGGTCATTATCTTTGTGGGTGGAGACCCACACAATAACCAAAAGAATATTGAATTCCCTTCCTCAGAAGTACTGCCTCATTCTGTAATAGAACAGCAAAAATCCCCTGAGTACATGGACATCGTCTAGTGAAAGGGGACAGACAATTACACCAGGATCATCATTTTGATGATGCACTTATGAACCTTTTCTAGTGAAATTGAAACTGAGTATAGTATTATATATTGCCTATGAGTTCCCTCATGAAAACCTCTTTCCTCAAATGTTGCCTCTCTCTAAGCCAAACTAAGCATATAAATACAGTAACTTCTCCCCAATATGGGACATGACTCCTGTGGATGTGACTTCTTGACATTGAGGGATTATTACCAAGCACACACTAGTGATGAATCTGGAAAAAGACCTTGACCAGAAGTGGGAAATATTGAATGCAAATGAGTTTTTATGGCTAAGAGATTTCAAAGTGAGTCAAGAGCTTATTCCAGAGGCTAAATTTGTACATGTCACAGCAGAATCTCTTTGACTGCCACAGTAAACAGTGCCTTAAACAGTGGGGCTCCTGAGGGCTCTAGAGACATCTAGACACTATAGGAATGGCAGACAAGATCAGGAATTTGGTATCCCGTCAGTGAGCCAAATCTTGGAATATATGTTCCCTAATGTAACATAAATGAGTACAGAGTTAGTCTCATTTACAATTCTCTACACATGGATCTTCTGCCCCTTTTATTTGAACCCATAATTAGCAATATGCTCTTTAAATATTGTACCAGAGACTTAAATCTTCATTCTGTTCATATACCCATTGAACCCTGAATCTCACCATAATTGCAACACCTACTCTCCAGTTCATTGCCCTGGACAACTAACAAAAGGATGATGATGGGAAGCATTCATTTCAAAAATCAAAGAGTGTCTACAACAGCAAGCAAGACAGTTGCATCCATTTGCCCCATGTGATATAAGACTCCTCTCAATCAAAAACCGAGTGGGCATCATTTCCCCAAATTCTCAAGATAGAGGAATGAACAAACCTAAGGGGGGAATGTAACTACATTCTAAAATAGATGATATTATTCTAGCAATGGAAGAACTGTTATCATTGGTATAAATACAGTGGCCATCAGAGGTTCTGAGAGAAAGGAGAAGGAAGAATATGTGTAATATAGGGAATTTTGGGGACATTATAATTGTCCTGCATGACATTGCAATGATGGATAGAGGCCGTTATTCATTTTCTCAAAACCTATAAAATTGTGTGTTACAAAGTGTAAACTATAGTTCATGGTTATTAGCAATGCTTGAACATGTGTTCATCAATTGTAACAAATGTACCACACTAAAAAAGATGTTAATTTGGGAAACTGTGTGAGGGGTAGGGGGTGGGGTATATGGGAATACCCTATATATTTGAGGTAACATTTATATAATCTAAAGCCCCTTTAAATATAAAAATATAATGTAAATTAAAAAAATAAATATAAAGAATTGTACTCTTGGCAATAGTGATTTCAAGTCTAATTGCTTTGCTGTCTTTTGCAATTTTGATTGTATCTTATTTTCTGATAATATACAACATCAGGACTTACCCTGAAGGACACTGTAGCAAAGTTTGTTCTACTAGTAGTTCTTTTTTAACTGTTATTTCATTCTTTCTGCCTATTTTCTTCATTTGTCTTATACCTACCATAACCTTTCCATGCAAATTGCAATTTTCTACATCAATATTGCCACTATGTTCAATCCTCTGATTTGTACTCTCAGAAACTTCAGAAAAAGAATGCTTTTTGGAAAGTATTGTACCATTGTTGATTTTGGAAGGGCAGTAGCTTTGTGAAATAGGTGTCTATTCAACACTGAACCCTAATATCTATATGAGATGATAAACAAAGTGTAGTCTTTAACACTTATACAGACTTCTTTGTGTTTCATTAATTTTTATTTATTTTCTCATATTCATTGTTGCTCCATACTCCTCACACACTTGTTTTAAGCCATCCTCATATTATTTTAACAGTTTATTTTGAGAGCATAATTCTGTCTTTTCTCCTTTCTCTTACACATTTCTTAGATAACACTAATAGGAAACCATCTGGTACAGGAGAAACTCAGTTTTTGGACTCTCAGTGCAACTAATACAGAACAGATTTTAGAAGGGTGAATTTTTAGCTAAGTCCAAAGGAATAGACCTTTTAAACACTTCAGCTACTCAGAATTCATTAACACTCTTCTATATCTATTGCAACTCCATAATAAAATGATAACAGCTTTCTCCTCCAATTGGACAAGATTAATCTACAAAGGTTTAATCACTTTTCACACATAAGGATAAAAACAACATAACATTGCCTTTGTAGACATATGTGGATAATGTTAAGCAAAATGTTTGTTTCTCTTTAATTTTGGGCACAATCCAACTTGAAGAATCTGTAACAAAGATTGAATTGAAAAATTAACTACTAAAATGTATTTTGTGAAATAAGAATAAGAGAAAATTTATTTAGTTAATATGCATATATATACTAGTATATAAATGTGTGTGTATGCACATGCACACACCTAAATATAAATCTAACAAACAAAAAAATGAACTGTTTCAACAGTCCTTGTTGCTTTAATTCATCATGAGATTTTAGAAGTCTTTATATCTTACATTATTTGTCACTTTATTTTTTCACTATCTTTGCATTTGTCTTGATAATTTTAAGAGGTGTCTTATAGAATTCCATGTGTAGAGAATATTGTTCATCTCTGTAGTCTTTGTGATTCTGCCACCACATTTCCTCTACACATTAGTATCTATCAATCCAGCCCCTTAATTGTCTGTTTGTTTAATAGAGATGTGAGGAGCCCAAAATTTTCAGATCATATCTTCAATTACTAAGTCAATAAAATCACTGCTGTGTTCCCTATTGAAAACATAACCTCTATGTGACTTAGACCTAGAACGTTGTTGAGCTGAAAATTGAGCGAGTGAAAGCAAAAATTCTCTAAGTGGGTTTTTAGTGTAAAAGTAAAGGTAACTTCTTGCACTTACCTTCCTTGATACCCTTGATTTTCTTAATATTCCTTGTTATTATTCTGGCTATGGAAGAAACATTGGTCTTAAAGATAAAGCCTCACATTTTCACGGTGATTTTTCTCAATTGGTACTTTAGTGTTCAGTAAGATATTCCATAATACTGTCATACCAGCTACAATAATGTAATGTGTACATGGAAAGACAAGTGAATTCCTTGGAGTTGCATGCACTGCCAGATTTATTTTTATTATAAAATGTTACTTGATAAGACTCAATGCTACATGTGTAATAAGATGATGAATAAGACAATCCATATTCATAGAATTTGCCATTATAACTTGCATCTGAGAAACTTTCTTACAATGACATTCAGAAAATAGGGTGTTTTAGTGGGAGTAGGATGACTCTTAAATATTCAGAGAGCCACTTAAGTGATGGACTACCCAAGAGACCAGGAAAGAACAATGTATGCACAGATGAGTTTGATATTCAGTGTCGTATTTTCATTGCATGATTTTCAAACATCAGCCAACAGATAAACAGATTAAATATAACAAGTGTTTGCAAGAATTAGGTACAATTAGAAAACTCATGAATTACTGTTGTTTGTAAGTCAATTAAAACAACAACATACTTTGGAAGATAATTGTTGAAAATTGACCATACCATGTTCCCATGTCCTAGAAATCCAATCCTAAATATACTCTACAAAAATATTTATATATTACCAAAAGAAATGGACTTAAGAGAACATTGAATAGCCACAAACTTTTTCTAAACAAGTCAATTTTATTGATACATGTTAATAAATCATACATTTCATCCAAATTGTACAATCAGTGGTATTTGTTTTAATCACATAGTTGTGTCTTCATCACTTCAATCATTATTAGAGCATTTTCATTAATTCACTAACAATAATAACAGTAAAAAAAAGACAGACAAACAAGCAAAGAAGAAAATTCCTATCCTCTCAGTCTCTCTATGTTCTCCTGCTGTACACAACTGTTACTTCTGGCTATTCTTGCACAATTATTTATTTTTTTATTAGCAGTCTAAATGAGATATATTCACATACCTTGTGATCTATCATAAGTGTATAATCAATGGCTTTTAGTATACTCACAATGTTGTACATTCATCATCTCAAAAACTTTTGAACAATTTAATTACTCCAAAAAGAAAAATTCTACACCCATTAGTTTTCCTTCCCAAGCCCTACATAACCACTAATCTAATTTCATCTTTAACTGATTTATATTTATATATTACCTAAATGGAATCATAAAATATGTAGTAACCTGTGTCTGGTCTCCGTTGCTTAATAAAATGGTTTTTTGGGTGTCTGATATTAACATTTTGTAATAATAATCTACATTTGTTCAGCTTCAAAGAAAAACATCATATATATCAAATTTTGCCCATATTCATATTTCACATGATATATTTATATTTCACATAAAATATTAATTCATAATAGCACAGTCATACAGTATTTGTCCTCTTGTATCTGGCTTATTTCCTTCAACATAATGTCCTCAATGTTCATCCATTTTGTCATATGATTCACAACCACATTTTTCCTTACTGCTACATAATATTCATAATAGCACAGTCATACAGTATTTGTCCTCTTGTGTCTGGCTTATTTCCTTTAACATAATGTCCTCAAGGTTCATCCTTGTTGTCATATGTTTCACAACCACATTTTTCCTTACTGCTACATAATATACTCAACAAGTTGTTTATCCATTCATGAGTTGATGACCACATGGGTTGTTTCCAACTTTTGACTACCATGAATAATGCTGCTATGCGCATTGATGTGCAGATGTATATTCTTGTCACTGCTCCCAGTTCTTCTGGCTATTTACCTAGCAATGGTATTGCCCCGTCCCATGGAAAGTCTATATTCAAATTCTTTAGGAAATGCCATACAGTCCTACACATTGACTGTATCATTCTACATTCACTCCAGCAGTGAATAAGTATTCCTATCTCTCCACATCTTCTCCAATATTTACAGTTTTCTGACTTTTTAAAAACAGCCAGTCAAATAGGTGTGAAATGATATCTCATAGTTTTGATTTGCATTTCCCTAATCCTGAGTGATGTTGAACATTTTTCCATATGTTTTTTGCAATTTATACTTCTTATGCGGACAGTTGTCTTTTCAAATCTTTTGCCCATATTTTAATTGGATAGTTTGTCTTTTTATTGTTGACTTGTATGATCTCTTTATATATCATGGATATTAAACCCTTTTCAAATATGTTATTTCCAAATATTTTGTCCCAATGAGATGGCTGCCTTTTCACCAGTTTAACAGAGCCCTTTGAGGTGCAAATGTGTTTAATTTTGAGAAAGTCCCATTTATTTATTTATTATTTATTTATTTATTGTTGGTGCTGTGGGTGTAAGGTTTAAGAAACTACTGCTTACCAAAGATCTTTAAGATAGAGTAATATGCTTTAAAGTAAAGGACTGAGAGTCTTCCAACTTTGTTGTTCTTTTTAGAGATATTTTTGGCTATTCAAGGTCCCTTACCTTTCCAAATAAATTTGAATTCTGGCTCTTAGAATTCTGCAAAAACTGCTTTTTGGGTTTTTATTGGGATTGCATTGATTTGTAAATCAGTTTGGTTAGAATTGACATTTTAATATTATTTAGTCTTCCAATCCATAAACAAAGAATGTCCTTCCATTTATCTAAGTCTTCTTCAGTTTCTTTTAGCAGTGTTTTGTAGTATTCTGAATATAGGTCCTGTATGTCCTTGTCTAATATTGCTCTTTAATATTTGATTATTTTATTCACTATTGTAAATGAAATTTTTTTCCTGATATCCTCCTCACATTGCACATCAGTAGTGTATAGAAACTCTATTATTTTTGCATATTAATCTTGTATTCTGCCACTTTGCTGTACTCATATTTTAATTCTAGTAGCTTTTTTGAAGATTTTTCTTGATTTTCTAGATATAGGATAATGTCATCAGTGAATAGCGAAAATTTTACTTCTTTCCTTCCTTTCCCATTTGGGTGCCTTTTATTTATTTGTCTAGCATAATTGTACTAGCCAGAACTTCTAGCACAATATGGAATAATAATTGTGAAAGTAGCCATCCTTTTCTTGTTCCTGATCTCTGTGGGAAAGGTTTCAGTCTTTCACTTTTGAGTACAATGCTAGCTATAGGCTTTTAATATATGCAGTTTACCACATTGAGAAAACTTCCTTCTAGTCCTATTATTTGGAGTGTTTTTATCAAGAAAGGATGCTGTATTTTGTCAAATGTTATTTCTGCATCAAATGAGAGGATCATGTGATTTTTCTTCTTCATTTTCTCAATGTGGTTTATTACACTAATTGATTTTCTTGTGTTTAACCTTCCTTGCATGCCTGGGATAAAACCCACTTGATCGTGGTGTATAACTTTTTAAATGTGCTTTTAGATTCGGCTTCAAATATTTTGTTTAGGATTTTTACATGTATATTCATTAGAGATATTGGTCTGTAATTTCATTTTTTCATACTATCTTTATCTGGTTTTGGTATTAGGGAAATTTTGGCTTCACAAATGACTTTGGTAGCATTCTTTCCTTACCAAATTTTGGTAGCGCTTGAGCAAAATCAGTATTAGGTCATCTTTAATGATTGGTAGAATTCACCTTTGAATTCATCTAATCCTAGCCTTTTCAACTTTGAGAGGTTTTAGATAACTGCTTCAATGTGCTCATTTGTGATTAGTTTGTTCAGGATTTCTGATTTTTCTAGGGTCAGTATAGGAGATTCCTGTGTGTTTCTTGGAAATTGTTCATTTTGTCTACATTTTCTAGGTTTTTGGCATACAGTTTTGCATAGTATCATCTTATGATCTCTCTTATTTCTGTGGGGTCAGTGGTAATATCCCTCTTTCATTTCTGATTTTATTTATTTGAATCTTCTCTTTTATTCTTTGTCAATCTAGCTAAGGGTTTGATTTTGTTCATCTTCTCAAAGAACCAGCTTTTGGTTTCATTGATTCTCTCTATTGTTTTTCAATTTCATTTATTTCTGCTCTGATCTTTACTATTTCTTTCCTTCGGCGTCTTTTGGGATTAGTTTGCTGTTCTTCTTCTAATTCCTCTAGGGGTGCAGTTAGGTCTTCAATTTCAGCTCTTTCTTCTTTTTTAATATAAGAATTGAGGGCTGTAAATTTCTTTCTCAGCACTGCCTTTGTGGTGTCCCATGGGTTTTTATATGTTGTGTTCTTTTTTTCATTCATCTCAAGATATTTGCTGAATTGTCTTGCAAGTTCTTCTTTTACCCCCTGATTGCTTAAGAATATCTTGTTTAATCTCCATGTATTTATAAATCTTCCCTTTTTCCATCAGTTATTGAATTCCAGCTTCATTCTGTTATGATCAGAGAAAGTGTTTTGTATAATTTCAAACATTTTAAACTTATTGATACTTGTCTTGTGACCCAACATATTGTCTATCTTGGGGAAGGATCCATGATCTCTTCAAAAGAATGCATATAATGCTGTTCGGGGGTGCAATGCTCTATAGATATCTGTTTGGTCTAGTCCATTTTTTTGTATTATTCAAGTTCTATGTTTCTTTATTTATTCTTTGATCAGGTGTTCTACCCACTGCAGACAGTGGTGAATAGAAGTCTCCAACTAATATTGTAGAGTCACCTATTTCTCCCTTCAGCTTTGCCAGTATGTGCTTCATGTACCTTGGGCACTAAGGCTAGGTGCATAAATATATAGTATAATTATTTTTTTCTGGCTAAATTGCCCTTTTTATTAATATATAATCACCTTCTTTATCCCTTTTAACAGTTTGAATTTAAAATCTATTTTGTCTGATATTAACATTGCTACATCAGTTCTTTTTTCGTTACTATTTTCATGGAATATCTATTTGCAACCTTTCACTTTTAACCTCATGTGTCCTTATATCTGAGATGAATCTCTTGCAGACAACAAATAGATGGCTCATATTTCTTAATCCATTCTGTTACTTTATGTCTTTTGATTGGGCATTTGAATCATTGACATTCAATGTTATTACTGTAAATGAATTATTTATTTCATCAATTTTGACCTTTTCTTTCTGTTGTCATATCATACTATTGTCTATCATTTTACACTTTAATTTACCCCTTCTAATAATCTTGATTTCTACACTGTTCTCCAAGTCTCTTGCCCTTGTTTTTACTTTTCAGGCTGCAGTACTTCTTTTATATCTTTTATAATCCTGTTTTTTTTTGGAAACATTTTCTATCAGTTTTTGTTTGTCTGTGCAGTTTTGAACTCCCCTTCATTTTTGAAGGACAGCTTTGCCAGATACAGAATGCTTGGCTGGCACTTTTTCTCTTTCAGCACCTTAAAATGCATCATACCACTTTCTTCTCTCATCCATGGTTTCTGATGAGAAGTTGGCACTTAATCTAATTGAGGTTCCCTTGTATGTCATGCTTTGCTTTTCTCTTGCTGTGTTCAGAATATTCCCTTGATCTCTGATTGTTTTCATTCTGAAGAGCAGGTATGTTGGTATAGGTCTATTTGGACTTATTCTGTTTGGGGTATATTGCCCTTGGATATTGATATTTATGTCTTTCATAAGGGATGGGAAGTTTTCAGTCATTATTTCCTCAAATGTTCTTTCTGCCCCTTTTCCATTTTCTTCTCCTTCCAGGTTACTGACAATGCATATGTTTTTGCATTTCTCATTGTCATTCAGTTCCCTGAGACTCTGTTCCATTTTATCCATTCTCTTCACTTTCTGTCCTCTTGTCTTTTCCAATTCAGATGTTCTATATTTGAAATCACTAGTTTTGTCACTGAGCCATTCAAAATGCTCTTATGTGCCTCTTATTTATTTATTTTTATTTATTTTTTAAAGACAAAATTTCTTAAAGATTTTATTTATTTACTTACATTATTTATTTATTCATTCACCCCTTTTTTAAAATTGTTTTTATTTATTTATTTTTAAAGGTACTTAGATTACATAAATGTTACACAAAAACTATAGGGGTCCCCATATGCCCCACACCTCCCACAACCTCCCATATAAACATAATGAATTAAAAACATACTTCATTAGTGTGGCACATTAATTGCAATTGATAAACACATCCTGGGACTTTGACATTAAGCAGGACCGTAGTTTACATTGTAGACCACACTATCTTCCATACAGTTCTGTATGTTATATGATGATTTAAAATGCCCTGTATCTGTCATTGCAGTGTCAGTCATGACAATTCCCAAGTCTCAAAAAAGCCCCTGTATTACAGCTGCTTTTCCCTCTCCTTGCACTCAGAGCCTCCAGTGGCCAGTGGCTACACATCAATGTTGTAATGTTTTCCATTGCTTGAGTCACAATATGTCTATAGTAGAATACCAGTAAGTCCACTCTCATCCGTAGCTCTTCCCCACATCCTGAGGAGTCTGGGATGGTGATGTTCACTCTACCTCCAATTGAGAGGGGGATTTTATCCCATGGGGAAGATGGATGGGATTATCCTGCCTGCAGCTGCAGACTCACTCCATTCCCTGGGATCGTCCTTGTCCATCATCATCTCACCGCCATTTATCATGAGTGGTTCAATAAGCTGTATAGTAGGAGCTGCTGCTCCACCAAGTTTCTGGGCCCAGCTGACACATGGACAGCCCAAAGACTCAAGTCTCTGGATGTACACCTACAAAATCCAACACCAAGTACAGGTTTGAGTAGATGGATCAGATGAGCCATGTGGAGGGAAGACATAATTGAGTCCAACTCTGTCACTCACAGGAACACAGACAACAAAGTAGGGTCCACTGGCAAGGCACCGATCTCCAGAGCTATCTGCCCTGACATAGGACCAGAGACCTCAGGAGCCCCAGTATTTGGGGTGATATCCTACTTTGGAATTCTATGAGGTCCTACAAAGATGTGCATAAGCATTACCTCTGGGATGAACTCTGGACTCATTTTGAAGTCTTTTCACCATATAAACTCATTTGTCTTTACATTTTCCCCCTTTTATTCAAGGTCTTTTTCCAGTAACCTTGCCATTTGGCACTTGGTAGTAATCCCTCTTTGCCAGGGAGGCACATCCCCGGGAGTCATGTCCCATGCTGGGAGGAATGTAATGCATTCATATGTTGAGTTTGGCATAGAGAGAGAGCAACAAGGAGGCTCTCAGGAGGCAACCCTTAGGCACCCTATAACAATAGGCTAAGTTTCAATTTCAAGAGCAAAGACTCATAAAGTTAGTCATCATAGCAAGGGCCCATCAGTGGATCATCATCCTCCTTTGCCAGTCACTTCTCCTGCACTTGGGGAATTGTTGCTGCTCCCTTAGAGAATGTGGCCAAGTCTCCAGGATGGGAATTCAGTATTCCCTCATTTATTGTGTGATTCTTCACCCACTGTGATAATGTCCCGTGAATTTTTGAACATTTTTGTATACCTTATATTTATGCTCAGGTGAACTTCCTCCCATGCATCCCCCATCCCTGAAACCCCACACCAATGATCCTCCCCCACCCCATTTGTAACATTTCTGTGATCCAAATCTTCTTCAAAGATAAAGCCATTACAATAGCTGAATGCTGCTTGTGCCCGCTGTCTGCCTTCTCTTTCCATTTGTTATGCATTTCCTTCGTGTCTGCATGTCTTCCTTTTGTTGCATCATCTTTCTACCAGCTCTCCATAGGCACAGATCATGAGCTTTCTGCAAGCATGGACTTGTGCCATCAGCTCTCTGTGGGTGTGGGCATGGGCCATTAGCTCTCTGCTGGTGTGGGTCATCAGCCCACCACAGGTGCAGGCCAGCTTGCCCTCACCTGGAGCCTCCCTGAACCAAAACCAGGAACTTCCATTTGGCAGATATGAGCTCAACCACTTGAGCCACATCTGCTTCCCTTTTATTTTAATCTAACTCATCATGCCTTTCCTTCCCATAAGGTCTGTTACTTTTTGTTGCAGACCTTCCAATGGTTCTTTATGTTAACCCAGTGACTTCATAATATCCTTCACTTCTTTAGTTGTATTTTCTTTTAATTCTTTATATTGACTTAGGAGATTTGTGTGATTATCATTGATTAATTGTCTTACATCCTTTATCTTTTCAGGATATTTGATTCTTTCTTTTGGTTGGGCCATCTCTTCCTGTTTCTTAGTATGGTTTGTGATTTTTTTATTTATAGGCATCTGAATATTTTTGTGAATTTACTCTGATGGCTAAATTCTCTATCTTGCCTATTATTATTATATTTTCACAGCTCCTCTTTGATATTTAGTTCACCTTATCCAATGTCTCTAATATTGCCCAGCTTAAGTTATCAAAATCTTACGAGGGACTCACTAACTGGGCATAAATTTTCTCCCAGAAGTTAGAAAACAGAGAGGCCCAAGTGTTGTTTTTGTCCATGCATTTTCCAGACTGGCCAGCAGATGAAGCTATTTGACACACCTTTCCATGGAGGTGTCTCTTTCCATTTTCCTTTGTTTTGGCCTGGCCAGAGTCAAGATTCAAAGTGGGCTCCACTGGCTGAATTCCCTGAAGCAAAGACCCACTACTTCCCTTCCCTTTTTCCTAGTAATAGCTGACAGGGAGGAAGATATCTGCTCCCCTCTCAGTCAGCTACAATGAGTCAGGGGTTTTACTCCATCTTCATAAATGGAGATGGACAGAGGGAACCCTTGCCAGTGACTGGGTTATTTAGTAATTCACAGTTTGTTGTTTGAGGTCCTTCATCTCTCTGTCCCTCACTCTTTGGAGAGTTTTGGAGCACTCTCCTGGTCTGCTGATCCCCAAAGCAGGTCCCTCAGGTAGCTTTTGGCTCTTTCTCTATTGTTTTTGTGAGAAAGCTGAGCCTTGAATCCCTAATCTGATGCCATCTTCTCAAAATTCCTCATCCACAAACTTTCAGTAACTCAAATATAGAATGAATATTTGACGGTATATTCATACAATAAAATTCCAACAATGAAATTAAGGAATTACCACTGCCTCTGATATGGAAAAGTGTCACAATCTCACAGTATAATAATGAAGAAAAGAGAAAATAGAAAGAGCAAATATTGTATGATTACAAATATATGATGCATAAAATAGATAGATCTAAATATGTTATTAGATGTTAGGATTGCAGTTACTTTTGAAGACTAGAGGAAAGAATGTTCTGTGTTGCTGCAAATGTTACATTTCATGATCTATATGGTGGTGATATGGTATTGGAGAAGATGCTGAGAGTCAGAGCATAAAGGGTTAAACATTAAAAAGCATGCTTGCTTACAGAGACATATTAGTAAATGTCTCCAAGGACACTGCATACTGCAGATATCAGTGGGAGGAGGCAGAGCGAAATGAACTCACCACACAGATATTATTGTCTGAATTCCCAAGAAAGATTGTCTGGGAACTCACAAACAGGTAGCGCTCTCATGCACCAAGCTGAGTTATTAGATAGACTAAGGCATTTTGGGTTAGAAACAATGTTTATACTTATGCCCCTTGGTAGACTGCCAGAGAAGGCAGTGTTCTTGCTGTAGTAAGAGAAACACCATGGGAAAGCAAGATGAGGGGGGCGAATTTATGCACTGTTATGAGCTGAATAAAAGTAAGGGTCACAGTGATCTCAGGGCTGTTTTACCTGAGTGAGCTGCAGCCCTCTGCTTCCTATGCATCAACTTGTCTGACTCTTCTTTTGCACCGCACCCTGACAACAACATATGGCACCCAATGTGGGGCCCGAACAGGGACTCTAGGTGAGTTAACTGAACGGGTGTTTAAGTGCTGCACGGTTGGTACACAAAGCCATTGGGAGAAGCAGAGATCATGGGTAATTCCCCATCTCAGATTGATGAGTATGCAGAGATTTTGAATTCTCTTCTTCATAGTTTAGGGGTAAAGACTAAGGAACACATCATACGAGAGCTGTTACATTTGATACAGTGGCATTGTCAGTGGTTTTCTCATTCAAAATGAAACCAATTAAATCCTAAAGTCTGGCAGGATGTGGGGAAGGCTCTTAGATGAGCTCCTCAGCGTGGAGAATTTGTTTCAGCTGATGTATGGGATGCTTATCAGCAAATTACTTTGGCTATATGACCTTTTCAGAGTGATGAAGAATTACCGCAGGATGCCGGCCCTCTTAAAATTGATGAGTCTACCTCTCCAATCACTATAGAATCTCCAGAGCATTCCTCTCAGGAGATATTTTCCAAGGAGGCTGAAGAGTGACCTGCTCCACCGCCTCCTGAATATCCTTCCCTAACTCCCATTTTGTCACCTCCTGAAGAAGTTAAGAATAGCGGAAACTCCTCCATAATTTTGGGAAAAAATTTAGCTAGGTTAGACAATTTATTTCAAGCTCAATATAAGGTTAATGCCTTTCCTGTCTCCGCTAATGTTCCTCCTCCCAAGGATACTTCATCTGCTGATTTACAGTATGACATGGCATAATTGTTTTAAATTTCCTGTTGATGCATATTTGAATGAGACTCCAGTATTCCCTTCTCTCATTGATTCCCCTGATGCCTTCTTGTTTCCTATTACTAGACAAAATTTCCCTCTGGATCCCCAATATCCTCATGGTGTTGTTAATGTTAACCATGACCCTATTGAATTTCAATTTTATAAAATCTTTAAAACTTCTATCTCAAATTATGGTAAAACTGTATTAGAAGCTGGTCAATATTTACAGTTTAAATCTTGGTGGATTGATGAGGTGGAACGGATAGCCCGAGCAAATGCAGCATGGAATCCACCTGGAGCCACATTTGATGAACTTACTGGGACTGGTACGGGTGTTCCTTTGCATGCTCAAGCCCAATGGGGAAATTCTGCTCTAGATCAAATAAAAGATATTTGCTTACAGGCTTGGTCTAAATTATCTTCCTCTGGTGAAGTTGATAAAGCTTTTACAAAAATAACTCAAGGCACAAATGAACAATGTACTAAATTTTTGGCTCATCTTCATTATGCTATTCACAAGGTGGTGGTTCATGCAGAAGCTCAGTATGTTTTGCTGCTTATGCTGGGATTTGAGAATGCTAATGCTGACTGTCAAAAAGCATTATTACCAATAAAACAGCAGGGAGGTACTATTAAAGACTACATAGGCATATGCCGTGATGTGGGCTCTGGTACCTTTAATGCCAATTTATTAGCTTCAGCTTTTTTGCAAATGACTTAGGCTGGACAATCCTCTGCTAGATGTTATAAATGCAGAAAAACAAGTCATTATAAGCAGGATTGCCATCAGCAAATGAAGAGTACTACCATAGAAGCTAAAGGTCAATCTTCCGCTATGCCTCCAGGGATATGTAGGCATTGTGGCAGGGGTAAGCATTGGAGTAATAAGTGCTGCTCCCTTAAAGATAAATTTGGTAATATCATTTCTGACAGAAATTTGGGAAATGGAATTATGGGCCCGGCCAGGGGCCTGAAATGAAAAACAGGCACTTTTCAACCTGTGCTTCACCAATATCCAGTCAGCTCCAGTCAGGAGCATCAGGCACTCAATTCCCGAGAGTAGGAATGAAAGTGCAAGATTTATTTCATGCTACACAGGGTAGTGCTGCATTGGATATACCTAACCCCTATAAATTTACTGTACTTCCATCACAAGGCATTGTTCAACTTCCTACAAATATTTATGGCCCTTTGCCATCAGGGACCATGGTGTTGGTTACTGGACGGAGTAGTTTGACTATGAAAGGGGTGCAAGTATATTTGGGAATTATAGATCCTGATTATGAAGGTCAAATTTATATTGTGATGTCTGTGTCTCAAACTCATACTTTTGCACCCGGGGAGCGCATCACTCAGATATTATTTTACCCTATCAGCAGGGTAAGGCTTTATCAGAAAAAAGAACAGGTGGCTTTGGAAGTTCTAACCATCAAGTTTTTTGGCAAACTTTCATTAAGCAGGATCGTCCCACTATTCAGGTTGTTTTTGAAGATGGTATTACTATTTCCGGACTAGTGGACACAGGAGCCGATGTTTCCATCATTGCTGCTGTGCAATGGCCAGCAGAATGACTGCAGCATACTGTGAAATCAACTTTTGTAGGACTTGGCACATTAAATGAGATTGGCCAGGCCCCTGCTCCTATTCGGTGTTATGGCTCTGATGGACAAGAGACGAAAATCCAACCCTATACCATTCCCATTTCACTTACCCTCTGCGGATGTGATTTATTGCAGCAATGGGGAGCTACTTTAACTATTCCAACTATTTCCACTCCCACTAAACAGGTGCTGTTAAACATGGGATTTAACCCCCTTTTAGAGACAAAGAATGACAATAAAGCAATTCAAAGACAACCTGGTGATCGTAGGGGACTGGGCTATACAAGCTTACTGGATTTAGAATAGGGGCCACTGTTTGTCATTATGCTCTGCCATTAAAATGGAAAACTGATAGACCAATATGGGTAGAACAGTGGCCCTTAACTAAAGAAAAGATGGAAGCATTACATCAACTCATTGCAGAGCAGTTACAATTACGGCATAGTGAACATACTACCCGTCCCTGGAATTCTCCGGTTTTTGTAGTGAAGAAAAAATCAGGGAAATAGAGAATGCTTACTGATTTAAGAAAAATCAATGAAATAATTCAACCTATGGGTGCACTTCAATCAGGATTACCTAACCCCACGTTAATACCTAAAAATGGGTCCTTAATATTTATTGATTTAAAAGACTGTTTTTACACCATTCATTTGCAGCCATCCGATTGTGAAAAATTTGCAGTTACTGTACCTGAGTTTAATAATGCATCTCCAACTCAACAGTATCAATGGAAGGTATTGCCACAGGGTATGTTAAATATTCCCACATTATGTCAACATTTTGTACAACAACTGATTGATAATCTTAAAAAGAAATATCCATCGTTACTATGTTATCATTATATGGATGATATTTTGCTAGCACATGAAATTGAGCAACAATTACAGCTAATTTTCATGGATATACAAAAATTTTGTAAAGCATATGGCCTTGTTATCGCCCCTGAGAAAATGCAATTTTCTACTCCCTGGAAGTATTTGGGTTTTCGATTAGATGAACAAACTGTTTGAGTGCAAAATGTAGAAATTAGAAAGGATACTTTACAAACTTTAAACAACTTTCAAAATATTTTAGGAGACATTAATTGACTTTGACCTACCAGTGGTATTCCTAATTATATGCTTCAACATTTATTTAAAACATTAGAGGGTGATTCTCAATTAAATAGTCATTGTACTTTAACTCCTGAGGCTTTGCAAGAGTTAATTATAATTGAAAATATTATTCAAGAAGCACAATTGCAACATATTGATCCTTTTGAGCAATTGTGTTTATTAGTTATTCATACTCTTTATTCCCCCACTGGAATTTTAACACAGGCTAATCATACTATTGAATGGATTTTTTTACCTAATAAACAGTCAAAATTATTGGAAACATATAAATAAAATGGTGCAAATCATAATAAAAGGCCATTTACATTTGCAACAACTATGTGAAATGGAACCACAAAAAATAATTTTGCCTCTTACAAAAAAAGAAAGAAATCAAGCTATTTTGTTAAATGAGTCTTGGCAGATAGCTACCAGTGACTATTTTGGCATATTAGATAATCATTTTCCTAAAATTATATTTTTCCAATTTCTAAAATTACAAAATTGGATATTACCTAAAAAAATTGTCGATTCCCCAATTCCGGAAGGGCAGACATATTTTACTGATGTCAATAAATTTAAGGTAATTAGTTATTGGTCCCCACAATCTGCTAAAACTGGTCAAATCCCATTTTCGTGCTCCTATTCTGGCCCTGTTGTAAACCCTCATAGAGATACTATTAATCATATTTGGCAAATGGATGTTACCATTTTTCTTCAATTTGGTAAATTAAAGCATATTCATCATTCTGTAGATACTTATTCTTCTCTATCTTGGGCTATAGCCCTCCCTACTGAAAAGGGTGATAGTGTTATTACTCATTTACTGGAAGCCTTTGCTCACATGGGAGTTCCAAAAATCATCAAAACAGATAATGCTCCTGCATATGTTTCTCTTAAATGTAGAACATTTTTTCAGCTATAATATTACTCATGTTACAGGTATTAATTATAATAGCACTGGTAAAGCTATTATTGAACTTAAAAATAGAACTCTGAAGGCTACGCTTGATAAACAGTGAGAAGGAGAATAGTGGATACCCCCAAATGAAGACTTATGAAAGCCTTATACACACTCAATTTTTTGAATGAGGATGCAAATATTTACACATCTATGAGTAAACACTGGCCAGGGGAGCAATTACAACCATTAGAACAGCCTATTTTCTACTTAAACTTGGAAACTAATCAATGGGAACCGTCAACTGTTATCCATTGTGGCCGTAGTTTTGCTTATATTTCTACAGGTGCAGCAAAGGTGTGGTTTCCAGATAAAAGAATAAAGTTAAGTCATGAATCCTCACCAATCCATGGATGAAGAAATAAAAGAGGTAAGATACGGATTGGAAAGAAATAAAATTCAAAGTAACTTCATGTTTCCTATTTTTTTAAAGAAGTGAGAAGATCATGATACAGATGTGGGAGCAATTAAAATCAAGAGCATCTCTCAATCCTGAAACTTTGTTTTTGGCCATGCTAGTTATTACTGCTATACAGGTAAGTTGGAGTCATAATGATGGTAATTTTACATACTGGGCCTATATACTTAATCCACCCCTATTAAGAGGGGTGCCTTGGACAAATCCTCCAATTATGATTTATAGTAATCTAACTGTCCAATTTCCTGGGCCATTTAACACCTGTAAACCATTGAAGCCTGAAGAGGAAGGGCAAATGATTGACAATTACTCTAAAGGAGTGGAAGGCATGCCCATATGCTTTGGAGCGGGAGATCATTGTTTAAAAATACATTATCAGTTATGACTAAGTATTGGAAAAATGGTACACATAATCACCACTCCATTTATGCACTTGCAGCACTAGGATTTAGAGGCTATATTTCTCACAATAAAATTCCAATTCTTGTGGGGATTCCCATGTGCCACATTCCTAATAGGTACGCTAACAGTCCTGTATTTCCATGGACTGTGTGTTATGGCTCAGAACCATGAGTGTTAGTTAATAAATCCTATTGAATCATCTATGATTGGAGTCCTGTAGTCTCTGTCTGTGAAAAAGGCCCAGCAATTCAATTTGAAATGGCTAAGGAAAACCAAAGCATAAGCACACATGCAAATAATTCCATTATTTGGCATGGGGGAGGCTTTATGCTGCCTAACACTTTCAGGGTGGGTCATCCCCCTCAGCCGCCTTCCACACTGTTAGTTCTTGGCAGGGCCACATTTCTAATATAAGTATTAATTATACTTTTACCCTTACTCATAATAATACTAAATGGGTTAGGGCTTGTTTATGTCTTCCTTATGTTCTGTTATTGCTAATATTGTTTGGACCAATAGTAATGGGGCAATAGAATGTTTAAACAAATGCTCTTTATATACTTGTATTAACAATTCTATTCATTTCCCAAATACCTCTAGTCTTTACCTCTTAAGAGCAAGAATTGGAGTGTGGTTGCTGGTACATTTGAATCAGAAATGGCAGGAGACCCCATTTATGGGGATATTAACTTCTATCTCCAAAAGATTGCTGAAAAGGGCAAGAAGATTTGTTGAAAAGCTAATAGATATAATTATGGGTATTATAGCCATAACAGCAACAGTGGCTACTGCAGGTATAGCACTTCAACAAGGAGTTCAAACTGCTGACTTTGTCAGAACATGACAACAACATACAATTGTGGAAAACTCAAAGACAAACAGATTCCGAAGTACATAAGAGGTTAGCAGATTTAAGACAAACTGTTATTTTCTTAGGGGATCAGATTCAAGCTATGAAATTACAAATGAAATTGAAATGCTATTGGAATCAAACATCTTATTATATTACTCCTGTGCTTTACAATGCAAGTTAATTTCCTTGGGACTCTGTGAAAAAACGTCTTTTAAATCATAATAATTTAACTAAGGAAATTCTATACTTGCAACAGAAGATTAATCAAACGTTTGAAAAGCTATTACAATTTATAACTGGGGAACATATTTTAAAAGGGCTCATAAATGGGTTAGAACAGTTGCATCCTACACAATGATTACATAGTCTGTCAGGATCTGTTATGTTCATATGTATAATTGTCTTAATATTGTGTTTTATATATTGTTTAATCTGCAGAAGATCATGACAACTTAACCAATTAATGCACCAACACTCTGCTACTATGTACATTATGCTATTACAATTAAAAAATAAGGGAGAAATGAAGGAAGAAACAAGAAGCCAGATAAACTTAGATTGAACCAGAAAAATGGGAGCATATTCTAACAGCTAAACATAGTCGAGTGTAGGTAGATAATTATCGTTACCTCTAGTCCAACTCTCTGTCTTTAAAATTTTAAATAAGTGATCCCACTCAATTGTGGGTTCATCCAGGATGCTGGGATCTCGGTAGTGAGGAGAGACCCTCGAAACCCTTCTCTGACTGGCAGGATGTCCCACCAAAGTTTTATGGTGGCCTTCGGGGCAGGAAAAGTTGGCTGTCTCTCCCTGTTACCAAAACTGAAGGAAGCAGAGATTAAAGTAGAGACTAAAGCAGAGATTAAAGCAGAGGCTAAACATAAGACATCTCAGACAAGAGACATTGAGCTAGTGCGAGGAAAATACATTGAGTCTGTGAGAATAAGTATCGCACAAAATCCTGTTGAGCCTGCGAGAGGAGTCTTCGAGACTAAATAAAACACAAGACATCTCGGACAAGAAACGTTGAGCCAGTACAAGCAAGATACGTTGTCAGCGAGATTAAGTAATTGCACACAAAAAAAAGTCTCGGGCAAGATATAGGGCCTAAAGTAAGAACTAGAGGCTAGCCACAACTTAGATATTCTTGGGAAAATTGGGTTTGTAAATGCTCCCTTGAGTAGCACTGAAATAAGTTTTAAAAAGGAAAATGAAAAATCTATTAGAAAACCCTGCAGGTTAAGCTAACCAATTTAATCAATTTCTCAGCCCAAATGTTTATACTTAGACCAAATTAATGTCCATTTTAAATCATTTCTTCTCTAGTAACTTCAGTGTGGTGATCATTAGTACTTTGCCACTCTTAACTGTAAAAGGAGGCATTCGCGTAGAGTTGCTGTTCCACATTAATAGGGCTCATAAGACCAGCCATGCCAAAAGCTTGATTCTGCTTGAAACCCTTGACTCTCAAATCCCTGTCCATGACTGCTTGGCTGGTTTCCAAAGATGGGTAAGACCTTCAGAGGAGGGCAACCTAAGACAGGCACAGTCACCCTTGACAAAAACCAAAAAATGGGGAGATGTTGTAGAAGATGCTGAGAGTCAGAGCACAAAGGGTTAAGCATTCAAAAAGCATGCTTGCTGGCAAAGACACATTAGTAAATGTCTCCAAGGACACTGCATACTGCAGATATCAGTGGGAGGAAGCAGAGTGAAATGAACTTACCACACAAATATT
The DNA here is from genome assembly GCA_029593785.1 of Cabassous unicinctus. Taxonomy (NCBI): domain Eukaryota; kingdom Metazoa; phylum Chordata; class Mammalia; order Cingulata; family Chlamyphoridae; genus Cabassous; species Cabassous unicinctus. The sequence continues at coordinate 10,390 of JAQZBX010006305.1, read as the reverse complement.
ACTGTCTGAATTCCCAAGAAAGATTGTCTGGGAACTCACAAACAGGTAGCGCTCTCACACACCAAGCTGAGATATTAGATAGACTAAGACATTTAGGGTTAGAAACAATGTTTATACTTATGTCCTTTGGTAGACTGCCAGAGAAGGCAGTATTCTTGCAGTAGTAAGAGAAACACAGTGGGAAAGCAAGATGGGGGTGGCGAATTTATACACTATTATAAGTTGAATAAAAGTAAGGATCACACTGATCTTGGGGCTGTTTTGCCTGAGTGAGCAGCAGCGCTCTGCTTCATATGCATCAACTTGTCTGACTCTTATTTTGCGCTGCACCCTGACAACAACAACATGGGCATGGGTGTGTAAAATTACACTTGGTGAAACTTAGGATTGTGTTGTTTTTTATATGTGAATTGAATTTCAATGAAATTCCTTTAAAATAATATTAGTTGAGTCAGTGTCTGAATGCGTAATTCGAAGAATACTTACAAGACTAAATGGTGACCATTTAAATATCAGAGACTCAAAATTAATGAGCTAAGTATCCATGATAAGATACTAAAAAATTGGTAGTATACAAATAAAAGAACAATGAATGAAAAAATAGAAAAGAAACATGTCATCAAAATATGAAAATCTTAAGAAGTTTATTAACTGTGCACAAATTCTTATATGTAATTCTCCACCTCAAAATTATTTGAAAAGCATTCTTTCTGTTAAATTTGAAGTGAAACTAAATTTATGTAAGACTCTTTATAAAAGTTATCGATCTCCCTTAGTGTTAATATTCCTTTTCTTGATTGAATTGATATGCCTCATTATGAAGTCTTACTCTAGACTCTATTGGGATTTAACATTACCTATATTCGTATAACACATAATTTTCTAATTTTTTAAAATTTTTGAATTCATAAATACATATTGATCAATATATACCATATAAAATACTATGAAATGGCATTTGAGAAGACACCAACAGATGATATAAAATCTATTCAAATACATAAAAAAATTTAAATTAATAACATGACACACCAGTCATGATTCAGAAATTGTAAGAAAATCTGAAAATTTCTGTAAACATTTAAATTAAATTTAAACTTTTTAAAAAATGTAAAACACTGGTAATACAAACGTTTATAACAGGTTTTATTAAATATTAAAGGAACCTCTAAACTTCTTCAGAAAATAGAGAAGAATGTTTTTTAATTCACTTTATAAGACAGTATAACCTTAATATCAAATTCAAACAAGAAAGGTATTATGGTCCAATGTCACTCATGATTTTATGTGTAAATTCCACACACCATATCAGCAAAGTGAAATCACCTCTATATGAAAATTCTTGGCTAATATGTTTACTAAAAATAGATCCTTCTAAGTTAGAAATCCACATGGTAACAGAGAAAAACATATATGATTGTTTCTCAGAAATTTTTTAAAAATGAGTTAGAAATTCTTAGCAGAAAAAAATTAAGAAAAATTTCTCACATCTGATACAGCTTATCTGAAAAAAAGAAAAATGTAAACTTAGAGTGAACATTTCAATGTTGAGAAGGTAAAAAAACATTTCACTTAATCAGGAACAAGTCTATTGTCACCCTTTTGTCCAATGTTGTTCTAGAGGTCCTGGCAACATAGTATGATAAGAAGAAATTTTTCAAAATTCCAAAAATTTCAAAGGAAATTATAAAACTGTTATTCAAAATTAATGTGAATATCTACGTAGAAAAAGAAGCTGTGGCTATAAGAATTATGAAGTGACAGATAGAAATTTAAAGACATAGGAGGTCAAGTTTATGCACATTTCAGCAGTATTTCATTGACTGCCACAGTACCAGTGCCTCAAACAGTGGGACTCCTCAGGGCTCTAGAGATATCTAGACACAATAAGCAGAGCAGACAAGCTCAGTAATTTGGTACCCTGTCAGTGGGCCTTACCTTGGAATATATTCTCCCCAATGTAAAGGGTTAGACTTATTTGTGATTTCCCTACACATGACTCTTCTGCCCCTTTTATTTTAACCTATAATTAGCTTTATACTCATTAAATAAATGTCCCAGAAACTCAAATTTTTGGTCTGTTTATTTGCCAATTGAGCCCTTAAACTCAGCAGAGTTGCAACTCATACTCTCCAGTTCATTGGACTTGTACATAACAACTTACAGAAGAATGATGATGGACAATTGCCATCCCAGAAAACAGAATATCTACAACTGCAAGCAAGGCAGTTGCTTCAATCTATCTCATGGGATCTAAGCCCCCTCTCAATCAGAAATGAAGTGGGCATCAGCTTCCCAAAATCCTCAAGGTTGAGTAATGAACAAACATAAGTGAGAAATGCAACTACGGTCTTAAATAGACTTATTATTTTAGCAATGGAAGTACTTGTATCATTGACATAAACAGTGGCTGCCAGAGTTTCTGTGGGGAGAGAGAGGGAAGAATGGATTTAACATGGGACATTTTGGGGACATTGGAGTTGAGCTGAATTACATTGCAATGATGTATACAGGTCATTACACATTTTGTCAAAATCTATAAATATTTGCTGTGCAAAGTATAATGTAAACAATAGTCCATGGTTAATAGCAATGCTTCAATATATTTCATCAATCATAAGGAAAGTACTACACTAATGAAAGATTTTGTTAATGGGGAATTGTGTGGGAGAGGGAGGGGCAGGATATATGGGACTCCCCTATATTTTTTTTAATAAAATTTTTATTGAAGTATCATTCATACATGACATGCATAAACAATAAGTGTATTGTAAAGATTTTGAACTTACAAAATAAATATACAAAACATCATATGGGGGTCTCATACATCACCCTTCCACCAACATTTTGAATTGTTGTGAAACATTTGTTACAAACTATGCAAGAGCATCGTCAAAATATTATTACTAAGTGTAGTCCCTATCTTACATTTGGTAATATAACCCCAACCCACCCTATTTTTAACAAATATATTTTATTACAGAGGTTGTGAACTGGTAAAACAATCATACACATGTGTAGAATTCCCATAAAATACCCCTTCACCAGCACACCACACCATGCGGGAATATTTGTTACAAATTATGAGATAATATCATCAGACTATTACCATCAACCATGGTCCATAGCATACATTTGGCAAACCTTTTCCATACACCACCATTATTAACCCAGTACATCTTTGTTATTGATGCAAGAATATTAAAGTATTGCTGTTAGCTACAGTCTATAGGTTGCACCAGTTGTCGTTTTCCCATGCTTCTCCACATTCCCACCACCCTGCAATAATGATGTACATCTACTCTTGCTCACAGAAGGGCATTATTGCATTTGTATCCTCGACCACAATTCTCATCCACCTCTAGGTTCACTGTGTTATAGATTATAATTTAGATTATTCCAAATCTTTAGCTTTCTTTCAATTGACATTTACTTCCTCAGACTACCTTTTTCAGCCACATTCCCATTTATAAACCAGTTGCTACTCACTATAATGTATTACCATCAACTTTACCAATTTCCACACTTTTATAGACAAGTTAATTAAAGCTTCTACATACATTAAGCATCAATAGTTCTTCCCAACCCTCCTCTTATCTCCTGATAACCTATACTCTAAGTTTTAACTCCATGTGTTTTTGCTTCATATTTAGTTCATATTAATGAGACCATGCAATATTTGTCCTTTTGTGTCTGGCTTACTTCACTTATTATAATGTCTTCAAGATTAATCTATGATATCACATATGTACCAATTTCATTTCTTCTTGCTGCAACATAGTATTCCATCGCATGTTTATACCACATTTTGTTTATCCATTCATTGGTTGATGAACACTTGTGTTCTTTTCATCTTTTGGCAATTTTGATTAAAGCTGCTATGAACATAAGTGTGCAGATGTCTGTTCATGAAATAGTTTTTAGTTCTTCAGTATATATTCCTAGTAGAGGAATTGCTGGATCATAAGGCAATTCTATATTTAGTTTCTTGTGGAACTGCCAAACTAACTTCCACAGAGGCTGCATCATTTTACTCTCCCACCAACAGGGAAGATGTGTTCCTATTTCTCCACATCCTCTCCAGCACTTATTGTTGTCTGTTTTTTTAAAAAATGGCCATTCTATGCAGTGTTAGATGATATCTCATTGTTGTTTTAATTTGCATTTCCCTAATAGTTAGTGATATGGAACTTTTTTTCATGTGCTTTTTGTTCATTTGTATTTACTCTTTGGAGAAATATCTATTTAAATCTTTTGCCCATTTTTTAATTGTATTGCTTGCTCTTTTATTGTTGAGTTGTATGATCTCTTTATATAGAATAGAAATCAAACTCTTATCGGATATGTGTTTACCAAATATTTTCTCCCATTGAGTGGGATGCCTTTTCACCTTATTGATGAAGTCCTTTGAATTTCAGAAGTGTTTAAGTTTGAGGAATTCCCATATATCCATGTTTTCTTTCATGGTTTGTGCTTTTGGTGTAAGGTTTAAGAATCCACTACCTACCAACAGGTCTTGAAGATGTTTCCTTACCTTTTCTTCTAGGAGTTTTATTGTACTTGCTTTTATATTTAGGTCTTTGGTCGATTTTGAGTTAATTTTTGTATAAGGTGGGAGATAAGGGTATTCTTTCTTTCTTTTGGCAATCAATATCCAGTTCTCCCAGCACTATTTGTTGTATAAACTGTTCTTTCACAGCTGGGTGGGTTTGAAAGGCTTGTCAAAAATCACTTAGCCATAGATGTGAGTCTTTGTTTCTGAACCATCATTTTGTTTCCATTGGTCTATTTGTCTATCTTTATATCAATACCATGCTGTTTTTACCACTGTGGCTAGGTTATATGCCTTTAAAGTCTGGAAGTGAGAGTCCTCCAATTTATCTTTTCCTTTTTAAGATGTTTCTGGCTATTCAAGGCCCCTTACCCTTCCAGGTAAAGTTGATAATTGTGTTTCCATTTGTTTAAAAAATGCTGGTGGAAATTTTTTTGGGATTGCATTGAATCTGTATATCAATTTGGGTAGAATTGACATCGTAATGATATTTAGTCTTCCAATCCATGAGCATGGAATGTTCTTCAAATTATAGAAGTCTTTTTAGAATTTCTTTTAGCAATGCATTATAGTTTTCTGAATACAAGAGCTTTACAACCTTGATTAAGTTTATTCCTAAATATTTGATTCTTTTAGTTGATATTGTAAATTTAATTTTTTTGCTGATTTTCTCCTCAGATTGTGCATTGCTAGCATGTAGAAACACCACTGATTTTTGCGTATTAAACTTGTATCCTGACACTCTACTGAAATCATTTATTAGCTCTAGCAGCTTTGTTGCAGATTTTTCAGGACTTTCTTGATATACAATTATATAATCTGCAAATAGTTTAAGTTTTAATTCTTCCTTTCCAATTTGGATGCCTTTTATTAATTTTTCTACTCTGATTGTTCTAGCTAAAACCTCTAGGTCTATATTGAACAAAAATGGTGACAATGGCCATCCTTGTCTTGTCCCTGATCTCAATGGGAAAGCTTTCAGTCTTTCACCATTGAGTACAATGTTAGTTGTGGGCTTTTCATATATGGCCTTTATCATGTTGAGAAAATTTCCTTCAATACTTATTTTTGGTAGTATTTTTATCAAAAAAGGATGCTGTATTTTGTCAAATGCTTTTTCTGTATCAATTGAAAAGATCATGTGACTTTTCTTTTTTGATTTATTAATGTGGTGTATAGTGCTGATTGATTTTCTTGTGTTGAACCAGTCTTGCATGCCTGGTATAAAACTCACTTGATCATGATGAATAATTCTTTTACTTGATGTGTTGTTGGATTCAATTAGCAAGTATTTTATTGAGGATTTTTGCATTTGAATTCATTATATAAATGGGTCTGTAATTTTCTTTTTTTCAATATCTTTGTCAGGCTTTGGTATTAGGGTGATATTGGCTTCATAGAATGAGTTTGGCACTGTTCCTTTTTCTTCAATTTTTTTGGAGGGGCTTGAGTAAGATTGGTATTTCCTCTTCTTTGAAAGCCTGGTAGAACTCACGTGAGATATGATCTGGTATTCGGCTTTTCATTTTGGGGAGCTGTTTGATGAGAGTTTCAATCTCTTTACTTGTGATTGGTTTGTTGAGGTCTGCTATTACTTCTAGGGTCAGTGTACCTCATTTGTACATTCCTAGGAATTTTTCCATTTCCTCTATTTTGTCTAGTTCTATGGCATAAAGTTCTTCATAGTATCCTCTTATGACCTCTCTTATTTCTGTGGGGTCACCAATAATGCTTTCATTTTCATTTTTTATTTCATTTAGTTGCATCTTATCTCTTTTTTTCTTAGTCAGTCTAGCTAATGGTTTGTCAATTTTGTTAATCTCGAAGAACCAACATTTGGTTTTTTTAATTCTCTCTATTGTTATTTGTTCTCAATTTCATTTATTTCTGCTCTGACCTTTGTTATTTCATTCCTTCTACTTGCTTTGGGATTAGTTTGTTATTCTTTTTCCAGTTCCTCCAGGTTTGTAGTTAGTTCATTAATTTTAAGTCTTTCATTTTTTTTATTGTAAATGTTGAGGGCTATAAATTTTCTTCTCAATACTGCCTTCGCTGCTTCCAATATGCTCTGAAATGTTGTATTCTCATTTTTACTCATCTCCAGATATTTATTGATTTCTCTTGAGATTTCATCCTTAATTCACTGATTATTTAAGATTGTGTTGTTTAATCTCCATATATATTTGGTTTTTCCCTTTTTCTGCTGTTTGTTGAATTCCAACTATATTACATTATGATCAGAGAGAGTGTTTTGTGTAATTTCAATTTTGTTAAATTTATTATGATTTGCTTTGTGACCCAACATATGGTCTAACCTGGAGAAAGATAGATGAGCACTTGAAAAAAATGCATATTCTGTTGTTTGGGGGTGCAATTTTCTGTATGTCTATTAGGTTTAATCCATTTATCTTGTTATTCAAGATCTCTGTTTCTTTATTTATCCTCTGCCCAGATGTTCTATCCAGTGCTGAGAGTGTTGTACTGAAGTCTTCAATTATTATTGTAGTTTTGCCAGTGTATGCCTCATGTACCTTGGGGCATCCTGGTTAGTTGTATATACATTTATGATTGTTATTTCTTCCTGGTGAATCATTCCTTTTATTAATATGTAATGTCCTTCCTTATTTCTATTAACAGTTTTCTTTCAAAGTCTATATTATCTGATATAAGTATAGTCACCACAGCTTTTTTTTTTTATTACTGCATATAGAATATCTTTTTCCAACCTTTTACTATTGGTATTTTTGGGTATATGGTGAGTCTCTTTCAGAGAACATAAAGATGCCTTATATTTTCTTATCCATTCTGCCATTCTGTGTCTTTTGTTTGGAGAGTTTAATCCATTAAAATTCAATGTTATTCAATGTTATTACTGTAAAGGCAGTTCTCATTTCATCCATTTTTATCTTTGCATTTTATTTGTCATTTTACTTTTGACACTTATAATTACTGTTAATGATATGGTCATCATTTCTAGATTCTCTTCCAATCTTCTCTCTCTTGTGTTTCCTTTTCAGGTTGTAACACTCCCTTTAGTATTTCCTGCAAAGCTGGTCTTTTTGTTATAAACTCTCACAGATTCTATTTATCTGTGAATATTCTAAACTCACCCTCACTTTTGAAAAATAATCTTCCTGGATATGAATTTCTTGGCTAGCAGTTTTTCTCTTGCAGTATCTTAAATATATCATACTACTGCCTTCTTGCTTCCATGGTTTCTGATGAGGAATTGGCACTTAATCTTATTGGGTATCCCTTATAAGTTATGTATGGCTTTTCTCTTGGTGCCCTCAGAATTCTCTCTGTACATTTGGCATTTGACTTTCTGATTAATATGTGTCTCAGAGTTGGTCTGTTCAAATTATTTGGATGGGAGTATGTTGTGCTTCTTGGAAACAGATGTCTATGTCCTTCAATAGGTTAGAGAAATTTTCTACCATTATTTCTTCAAATATTGCTTCTGCCCCTTTCCCCTTCTCTTCTCCTTCTGGGACACCCATGACATATATGATTGCATGGCTCTTCCTGTCATTTAGTTCCCTGATATCTTGTTCAAATTTTTCTCTTATTCTCTTGGTCTGTTCTTTTGTATGTTCACATTCGGAGGCCACAAATCAAGCTCACCAATCCTTTCTTCTGATTTCTCAAGTCTGCTGTTATATGCCTCCAGTGTATTTTTAATTTCACTTATTGAAACTTTCATGCCCATAAGGACTGATATTTTCCTATGTATGCTTTCAAATTCTTCTTTGTGCTCATCCAATGTCTTCTTAATAACTGTAATCTCTTTAGCCAGATCATTAAATTTATTAAGGAGATTTGTTTGAACATCTATGATTAGTTGTCTCAATTTCTTTATGTCCTTTCAGCCTTCTTTTGTTCCTTTAACTGGCCTATATCTTCTTGTCTCTTGGTATGGCTTGTAATTTTTTGTTGGTGTTTTCACATCTAGCTTGCTAGATGTATTTATTCTGGGTGCAGTTTCTCAATTGAGTTTAAGACTTTCTTGTCTTTTCTCCCTTACTGGTTGTGGAGTAGGAGCCAAGGATGTCATTGGTGCTGTAAGCTATGGAGGCTGAAGCTGCCCATGTTGCCCCAGGAATTGATGAATCTTCTCCCTCCTTTCCTCCCCTACCTTGGGCAGGTATGGAGCTACAGTAGTGGGCAGCATTCTATGTTGTGTGGGTCCAAAATGACCAAAGTTACTCAGGTAACCTGATGTAGCACCAGACCCCCTCCTTGCCAGGGGAGGAATTGAACCTCTGGAATGCTCAAGAATCTAATTTGTGTGGGCCAAATACACCAGCAGTTGCCCTGAGAAGCTGAGGGAGTACTCTCCCCTCTGCCCTTTACGGGTGGAAATAGAACCACTGACATCCAACAGTACAGTCTCTGCAGGCTGAAAGTACCCACCGTTGTCCAGAGAGGCTGAGGAAGCACCAGCCCCTCCTATCCTAGTGAGTGGTAGAGGTGGTTCTACAAGCACCCAAAAGTTCAGTCCCTTTAGGCTGAGATTACCTGCCTTTGCCTGGAGAGGCAGAGGAAACAATGGCCCCCTTCTATCCTATTAAGGCATGGGGTTGCAGTCATATTTTGGTAGAAAAAAGCCAGTCTCTAAATTCACTGTTTTATCAGTCAGCCAGGCTTTTCCTCATGCTGGGGACAGAGTCAAAATGGCAGCTACCAGAGTCTCTCCAACTTGGTCAGGCTCAAACTCTAGCTGTTTCTAGATTATGCTTTGGCCAGCCAAGTCTACTAATCAGTAGCTGAGGTCGGTGGACAACTGTCTCTTCCTCCACCATTAATGGATAATGGAGATTCTAACTCAAGTCATAGAATAGCTCCTGAGGTGGCTTGTGCCGCTACAGTAGGTTGGGCACTGGACTCTGTGATGTGATTGGCAGTTTCCAAGAGAAGTTGGGCAGGTCCCCCCAGTTTCCTTTCTGCCAGAGATGGGACTGGTATTTAGGCTAGAGCTGCAATCTGACCTGGGTGTAAAGAAGCCCATCCTTACCATCACTGTGATTTTCAATCAGCCCTGCTTCCCGTCAGGTAGGGGGCAGAGACAAAATGGCAGCTACCGGCCTCCTTCTGACCTGGACAGGCTCAAAGTTTATTTGTTTCTAGGATTATACTTTAGCCCGCCAAATTCACCAATCAGTAGGTGAAATTGGTGCCACACCATGTCTTCCTACCCTGCTTTTTGAGAAATGCAGCTTCCAACTCCAGCCACAGAATAGCTCCTGAGGTGGCTTGTGCTACAGGCACCGACCTCTATGGCATGGAGGACTCTACTCCTGAATCCTCTCTGCAGATGGGCAATCTCCTCCTTCCACACTTTCAAGAAATACTGGAAGTTACTCTTCTTGTTTCCTGGAGTGCCCAAACAGGTGCTGTATGTAGCTCTGGGTGATTACAAACTGCCCTGCAGCATGAGCAGACTCCTATAGCTCCTCACTCTGCCACCATCTTGACTCCTCTCTCCAATCCCCTTTATTTTTAATGTAACATTTATGTAACCCAATGCTTCTTTCAAATATATATTTATGTATATAAAAAAGATATAGGGCTAATATGCAAAAGTCATTTTCATTTTGAAACAACCTAGAACCAGTTAGTACCAACTTCATTTATCTGTATCTTTTGTAATTTTTCCTATCTAAGTTTTCTTCTTGTGTTTGTTTTCCAAGTGGCCAACTGAAAATTATATAACCTCAGCATGTCCAGAAGTATAGAATGGCATCCTTAGATGACTTCTGAGACACTAACAAAATATCACCCCCCTCAGAACCAAAGTTGCATGAATCAGGGGGCATCATAAACAAATCCAATGTGAGA
>JAQZBX010006304.1:0-53569 GCA_029593785.1 Cabassous unicinctus | reverse complement strand
AGTAATGTACCACTGTCTATTTCTCCCTTAAATTTTTCAAAATTTGCTTCATATATTTTGAAGATTTGCTGTGTGTGTGGGTATATATATATAATTGCTCATACATATATATTTAATTCCTGGCTTTGTCTTTAATTGACCAATTTATCAGTATATAGTGTTTTTCCTTGTCTTAGGCAGCAGTTTTATTTTTACTTACAGCTCTTATTGTTTACAGAAAAATCAGGTGGAATGAACAGTGTTCCTGTATACCCCACACACACATAGTTTTCCTTCTCAGCAATATTTTTCATTAGTATGTTAACTTTGTTACAATTGATAAACCAAGATTCTTATTATTATAAGAATCCATATGCTCATATACTGTTCCTACTCCTTGCTAAAACCCCTCTGCTTGTTGTAATTGTTACATATATGTCTTCGTACATTGTATATCCCCAACCATAGGTGATTAATTTAATGCACTTGAATTTTAGACATTTTAAAATTTGGAGTTACATACCAAAATCTCAATACATTACTACTGCCATTTGTAATTAGACAAATGGTTGACTTGTGAGATTTCTTAAATTATTATGTAATTTGACCCACCATTGAGTGTCCCTTTATTTCTGTCTGAAGAACTTGCTTAAAATTGTTTGTAGGGCAACACAAGTGGTGGAAATCACATGCAGGGTTGTTTGTTTTAATATGGGAATGACATATTAATCTTCCCCTCATTTCAAAAGCCTGTATCACTAGATGTAATATTATAGGAAGTTACTAATTTTCTGTGAACCCTTGAAATATTGCATCTTAATTTGCCTTTTTGCCTTCTTGATATTTGTCTTCATGATTTCTGTGGCAAAAATTTTGTTTGAATTTATTGGGACTCATTTGGAGAAAATATGTTGCTTTACTCTTGCAGCTGTCAGAACACTCTTCTTGCACATAGCATTTTACTTTGATTCCAGTGTGTCTGCGTATAGTTCTCTGTGATTTTTTCCTGTGTGGGGTTCTTTCTGTTCTTTGTGCATGTGCAGACCTTTCATTACATCTGAGAGGTTTCCAGCCTTTTTATCTTTTAATATCCCTTCTGCCACCTTCCCTTTATTTTATTTCTGTGTTTCCCACAAAGCATGGGTGAAATTCTTGATATTATGCCATATGTCCTTTCCACCAGGTGTAGAAGAGCATACTGATTCCTGAAGTTCCAGTTTCCATTTCCCCATGGAAGGTTTTAACAACTAGGCAAGACTGGAAGATCCATTTTCCTAAATACTCTGCCACATGGTGGAGTGGACTGTGCTCCAGCAAGTCTGGGACCCATACCACAGGGAGCATAGTAAGGCAACAGCCACCATCCAAAAGTCACAGCACTGCCAAGGAAATGGTGCCTGCTTGATTCCATGAGAGGAATGGGGTCAGAGTGGAGACACCAGTGATGTCCCTGCAAGAAGGTATTGTTGCCTAAGGTTCATGCCAGGTACCCATGGCCCTAATGCATGCAGGTCTCTGTGACACAGCCCTAAAGTTGGTTTCTCAGGTGATTTTAAGGAAGGGGAAGTGTGGGTGCTGTCAATAGTGTTGACCATGGTTCTGCCAGGAGCTCTGCAGGAACCCAGGACCTAAATCTAACCCTCAACCCAGCATACCCACCATGAGTCTTGGCACCCAGTGGTGTGTTCATGTCTGGTCCACCCATGGGGATGTCCTTTAGAAGTCATGCCTTCTGAGCCAGACTCACAGGCCACCACCATGTTCCCTACCCCACCCCAGCATGGGCCACCTGCTACCTGACAGAGCCACCAGCCTCCTAGCCCCAGGTCAAGCTGAGCTGCTCATCATAGTAGGACAGTCCCATGGTGCTACAGGTTTACCAGATGATCTGTTACACTCTCTTTTAAAATTTGTAATTTCTTTCTATTTTCTCTTTAATTTTTTAATTTTATATTAAAGGTCTTCTTAATGCATTAAAAATATATCCTTTTAGGATTTGGCTTGTCCACATGGCATGGAAATATTTCTCAATAAAATGACTTCAAAATCTAATAAATATTACTGCAAGAATAGCCAGAAATAGCCACTGTGTATAGCAGGGAAAATGGCAAGATTGTGAGGGGAGGTGTTTATGTGTAAGTTTTTGTGTCTGGTTATGTCAGTTCTCTTATTGAATTAATGAAAATGCTTTCATAAGGATTGAACTGATGAACACAAATCTCTTTGATTACAGCAAATGCCAAAGATGGTACACTTTGCCACAGTTGACTTCTTTATTATTAAGTAGCTATAAAATTGATTTGCAGAATAAAAGGGTGGTTTGGGGGAAATACACACCATGTGAGATAGGGTCTACAATTAATAGTTAAATTTTCATGATGCTCTTGCCTAGTTTTAAACTACCATTTCACTACAAACCCAGGAGTTGGTGGAGGCTGATGTATGGGGTACCTGTATGTTGTTACACATATTTATTTGGAAAGATCCAGCATTTACTATACACATAATTTTGCTGGACATTCAGGTATGAATTGTACACTTCAATAAAAAATATTTTTTCAAAAAGAGGGTGTTGATAGTCACACACAAACAAGTTGTATTTGCCTATTTCTCTATTCAGGTCTTCCAATTTTTGCTTTTCAAATGCAGAGGATGTGCTCTTGGGTGCATTGAGATTGACAGCTGTACCCTTGGACTGGACCATGAGTCTCTTGGCCCTTATGAGTAACTCTGCCTGACATCTGGGGAATAGCTAAATTGGGTTTTGTGTCCTTGATCAGCCTATTGATGTTTTTCCCAATTGGTGGTGGATAGGATCATCTGGATGCCTTTGGTACAGTGTTGGAGGTCAGAGAATGTGCATCATTTTGTTGTGAGGGAGATTTTCTGTGAGCTGACAACCTTGGTTTTTGCTGTAAGAATAAATTTCATATTACTTGAAATGATTTCAAAGAAGTAGAATGTGACATAACAGCAGTTATTTACATATTGGTAACTGCCTCAGAATCCCTCTATACAGGAGAAAATCACAAAGAATTAGGAGACTAATCAGAGATGTTTTCTGTGAAAGAAAACTAGAGCTTGCTATCATTAGAGGAGAGACTCATAAATTAATTCACAAAGATTTTCTCTTAATTAATCAAAAGTGGGCATACTCAACGATTAAAAATCAGAGAAAACATTTGGATCTAGCTTATCATTATTCTCCCAGTAAGTGTAGTTGACATTATTTCATTAATTTTAAATATTGTACAGAAATTTTTTACCAACTAGCTTCACCAGTGGATGAAATCCTGGAGCCCTTCTCAAGACTGCACTTTTCAGAGGAGCTAAATAAATGCCTTACATTTTCATGTAGTGGGTACTTATCTTTTGAGTAGTGCACTTATTCTTAGGAAAAAATTTATATTCAAAGGATATTAGATATTTAAGGGTCATTTACTACATTTGCAATTTTCCAGGCATTTTGTAAATGGTTTTTCTATTTTAAAGGCACCAAATATGTGCCCAAAAATATCATGAAAAGTTTTTTCCTGAGTAGAGTCCATATCATACATTTAATATAATTTTCTCTAACCCAGACTATTATTTTTTCTTTTTTGTTTTTTTGTGTGTGTTTTCTTTTGTTTTTTTTTAATCTAATAAAGTTTTAATATTCAGTACATATAAAGATATCTTTTGACTTAAAAACAACAAAAAGACAAAAATATCAATTACAAACTAGGCAAAAGACTAGATCATACATCTCTTCAAAGAAGATACACAAAACCCATAAAGCATATCATGAGACATCAGGAGTATACAAATCAATACCACAATGAGATATCACATCACACCCATTTGAATGGTTGCTATTTAAAAAAAAGGAAAATAACAAGTGATGTGGATGATCTGGAGAAATAGGAATAATTACACACTGCTGGTGGCAATGTAAAATGATGCAGCCACTGTGAAAGAGCATTTGGCAGTTCTTCAGAAAGCTAAATATAAAACTGCCATATGACCTGGTAAATTTCAACTTGGGAGAAGTTGAACACAAACTATTTTCTCAAATTTCATTGAAAAGTTAGTGAAGGAGAATTAAATAAGAGAGCATATAACCTCCCTGAATTAACTCTTTTCTTCCTATTTTGGCATTTAACTACTCAAACCAGGAAGCCAAAGAGCATAATTGCATTAGGTTTTCCAACAAATATTTAAAAATTTGCAGTCCTATCTTATTGGTATATAACAGAGAACAGTGGCCACTCCAGAATGGGCATTTTAACAATTGGACACTCTTAAATGGAAATTCTAACTGGTCCCCATTTTGGATGAAGGGATTTTGATGAGACTTTCTCTTATCATTAAACTTTAGGAAGATATTTTTACCCAAAGATTCTTTTGTCTCCCAAATCATAAATCTGACTAGGACAGAGTTTGTTTCACTGGAAGTGGGATATTTTATCCTGCAACATGTAACTTTATGCTAACCAGAAAATAATCACTAATGGGGGTTATTCCTAGGCAGTATATTTTTACTATAGAAGATGAACATAAAAAAAAAATCATGTATATTGCAAAACTCCACATACAACAGCCTTCCATCAACACACTACAGCCAGGTGGAACTTTTTTACAGATTATGAAATTTTATCATCAGACTATGACCACTAAGCTCAGTCCGGAGTACATATTTGGCACACATTTGCCATTGACTCCATTTATTAACATGTAACAGTTTGCATGGTTGTTGCCTGTGTTTTATGGCTTCTCATACGTTTACCACTTTTCCACTTAATTATTAGTTTGACTCCTGGTTTTTCATAATACATATATATTTGAACAACTACCTCTAATCAGAATTGGAGATTCATCACCCTGTTACTTGGAAGAGATCTATTTCTTTTTTCATTCTTGTATGTCCTTCTCTGCCTGGTTACCAATTTAGGAGAATTCTAATTCAAAGATTCCCTCTCACCTGCCTCCCTACCCTCCCCCATTCCAAAACAATGGGCAGTGGATATGTTCAAGCCACACCCTCAGGGGATCTCCATGGTAGAGGAGGGGTGAGCCAAATCACAATGCCAGACAACCAGTGTCACCAAGCAGTTGCATTTCCCTCGACCGACATGGAACATGTGGAGACTGCTGTACCAGTTTCAGCCTCCTCTGCTGGGGGCCATTTAGGAACCAAGGACCTGCAGGCTAATTTAGCACTCCTTGAATAGGATTTTCTTCCCTGACACGGATATATCTGGTGTCACGTGGGATTGGTTAGACTGTCTCATCATTGTGGTGTAAAGTGTTTCTCATTTCTTTGGTCATTTCTTCTTTGAACTTTGGCAGAATGAGATCTGAGGAGGACATTTTGCAAACAAGGGGGTTTACCTAGTCATCTCATTAGGATTGAATATTAGTTTAATTCATCCCTCTTCTGACCCACCTCTGACTCCTTGTAGTCATTTGCAATTTCTTGAGAGTGGTTATGACCTAGCATAAGAGCCATGGTAGCCCTGTTCCAGGTAGACTGAAAAAGAGCAGGAATCCATTCTTCGGATTGAGCAGTGAAGGCTCCAATGACCTTGTACATGATCTGCAATGTCCTTCTGGATATTTTTCTCCATGTTCTTTCTCATTCTGTCACTCCCTCCACTCCCCCACTCACTTTTTGTTTGCTGGCACTGATACCTCTGGAAAAAGTGGTGTGGTGATCGGGATTCTGTAAGTTTCTTCATAGAAAAGAAACAACTGCTTTGAATTGACCCAGGAATGCAGGATGGGTGCATCATTTTACTTTTGCTCATTTTCATGTATAGTCATTAATTAAAATAGTCCATCTGTGTCTATAATATTTTCTTGTGTCTATAATATTTTTTCAATACTATTGAAAAAGATTTTGAGCTTTCTTGCCACAGAAAAGTAAGGGCTGAGCTACTGTCATCTGTGGTAATTCATTCCAATAAGATGTAAAGAAATCCCAAATAAAAATTTGATAATCCAGAACTAAATATGGCATAAATGAAAATAAAATCACTAAACCAGTAATTCATGTCATTCTTACAGATTATTGGGTCCAATAATTAGGGGTGTAATACACAAAACAGAATTGTGTCATCCTTGATTTCAATGATGTCAGAATTATTAGTAACTTTTAAATATTTTTTCCTCTACAGGGTATTACTTATCATGGATTATTTGAAATCTAAACTGGTCTTACATTCTCTGTCTCTCTCTCTCTCTCTTTTTTGGTAATATATTTTTGTTCTTTTAAGTATGTATCATCAAGGTGGCGGACCATGATTAACAGTACACCTATGAGAATATTCTTTCATGCACCATAATAAATATAAAATACTAGTACATGGTATTAACAATAGGGTGGTTTACATGGGCAAAATACACTTAATATAAGTTATGGACTATTTTTATTTTGTATGTTTTTAGTTTTTGTTTTTTAAATGTTGTTTATATTATGTAAATATTACATAAAATATTTAGGGGATTACCACATGCCCTGCTTCCCACATCTCCCACAATTTCCCACATTAACAACATCTCTTATTAGTGTGGTACATTTATTGCAATTGATGAACACATTTTGAAGTATTACCACTAATCATGGATTACAGTTTACATGGTAGTTTACACTCTTTCCCACACAATTCTGTAGGCTATGGCAAGATATATAATGGCCTGTATCTGTCATTACAATGTCATTCAGGGCAATTCCAAGTTACCAAAATGCCCCATATTACATGTGTTTTTACCCTCTCCCTGCCCTTAGAACCTCCAGTGGCCCCTGCTTCCACATCAATGGTATAACTACTTCCATTGCTAAAATCACAATAAGTCTGTACCAGAATACCAGTAAGTCTACTTAAGTCCATAGTTTCTTCCCCAATCTTGAAGATTCTGTGGTGGTGATGTCTGCACCACCTCTAAATGAAAGGGGTCTTCAATTTCATAGGGCCAATGGATGGGACTCTCCTGCTTGCAGTAGTAGACTCTCTAAGCTCCTTGGTATGATGGTTGTCCACTATCACCTTCTTTTTAGTTGTCCTGGGTGAGACCAATGAACTGGAGAGAAGTTGTTGCAACTTTGTTGATATTCAGGCCCAGTTGCCACATGAACAGCCTGAAGATTTAAGTTTCTTTAACATATATCTACCAATTCTATTACTAATTATAGTTTCAAACAGAAGTGGTAGAAGAGCCATGTGCAGTGAAACCACAACTGAGTCCAAGCCTGTCATGCTGGGGAGCATAAAACCAAAGTAAGAACCACTAGCAGGGTGCCAAACTCCTGAGTTGTCTGCTCTGCCTATATTGTCCGGATATCTCCAGAGGCCTCAAGAGCCCCACTAATTGAGGTTATATTTACATTGGCAGCCAATGAGTTCCTGCTGAGATGTTCATAAGCTCCAGTGGTCAAAGCCTCTACAACAATTATATAGTTTCTCCATTGCCAGAATCACAATAAGTTTACAGTAGTATACCAGTAAGTATACTTTAGTCCATAGTTCATTCCCCATTCCTAAGGATTCTGGAAAGGTGATATCCATTCCACCTCTAATTGAGAGGGGTTTCATATCCATAGGGAAGATGGATGGGACTATCTTGTTTGTGGTTGTAGAATCTCTCAGTTCCTTGGGGTGGTCATTGTCTATCATCATCTCCTTGTTAGTTGTCCTAGGTGAGTCCAATGAACTCGAGAGTAAGTGTTGCAATTTTGTTGAGATTCAGGGCCCAGCTGGCACATGGATGGCTCAGAGATTTAGTCTCTTGGACATACACCTATCAACTCTAGTACTAATTATAAGTTCAAATAGAAGGACAGAAGAGCTATGTGTAGGAAAACCACAACTGAGTCCAAATCTATCACACTGCAGAGCATAAATTCCAAAGTAGGGCCCACTGGCAAGGTACCTAACTCCTGAGCTACCTGCCCTGAATATAGTTTCTGGATGTTTCTAGAGCCCTCAGGAGGCCCACTCTTTGGGGGTAGTATCTACTTTGGCAGTCAGTGAGATCCTGTTGAGACATGCAAAAACATAGCCTCTGGGGTGACCCCTCAAATCACTTTGAAGTCTCTTAGACAAACTCATTTGTTTTTACATTTTCCCCCTTTTGAACAAGGTCTTTTTCCCCTTGCATTGTTAGTTGGTGCTTGTGGATAATCCTTCATTGCCAGGGAGGTTCATCTCTGGGAGTCATGACCCACACTTAGGAGAAGGTAATGTATTCATATACTCAGTTCAGCTTAGAGAGAGACAACATTTGAGCAACAAGGAGGCTCTCAGGATGTAACTCTTAGGAGCAGTATAATAGGCTAAGTTTCAATTTCAGGAGTAAAGGTTCACAAGCACAGTCATCAATATCAAGGGCCCATCAATGGACCATCCTCCTTCACTAGTCACTGCTCCTGTACTCAGGGGATTCTTTCTGTTCCATTAGAGAATGTGGCAGAACTCCCCAGATAGGAATTTGATATTCTTTTTGTTATAGTGTTTTTCTGCACCCACTGTGACAATGCTCCATGAACATTTGAACACATTTATATGTCTTATATGTATGCCCAGATGACCTTCCTCTCACTGACACCCCACACCAATGATACACCCCTACTAGAGTTGTAACTCTTCTGTGATGCAGAACTTCTTCAAAAATGAAGCCAATAAAATAGCCAAATACAATTAAAAAGAAAATGAAATAATGATAGTTTTAAAAATAAGAAGTAAAATATTTTTTAAAATTTAAAAGATAAACATTAAAAATTTGGGAATAATATTCATAAAATAATGAAAAATATATTACAGATATTTTTATATTTTGCCTTTCATCACCATAAGATCTGTTGTCCTGTATGTACAGTGACATTTTCTTCTGTTTAGTGCCCCAGTGTTTTACTTTTTTCATTTTGTCTTCAAAGAAGTTTTAGATTACAGAAAATCATGTACTGAATACAACGGACTCCCATATACCCAATATTCTTCCCCCTTTCCCCTTCCCCTATTATTAACATTGCATATGTAGATGGTACATTTCTTACAACTGATATAAAAATATTGAAAAATAGCTATAAGTCATGGTCAGTGTTTTACATTATGGTTTACTAACACTTTTATAAATTCTAATGAAATTGAACATGACCTGTATCCAACATAGCAAGAGAATTGACCTGTATCCAACATAGCAACATAGTAGTATTTGATTGTATTTTGTCATTTATAAAATAAAAATCCACAATAATACAAGATATGATTGATGGGGGCTGTATGGGAATCCTATATGTGATGCATGATTGCTTTGTAAACTTACAACTTCCCTTATAAAAAGGACACATTCAATCTCAATTAGAAAATGTAATTAAAAATGAAGTACAAATCCCATAACCACACTTTCCCAGGCACACATATCTCTGCTCCACTTGCCTTCTAAGTTCCTCCTTTTCCATCTATATAAAATAATTAAATTACAGTTCTGATAATTGTGAAACTTGTATATTCCTATTCTGGAAAGCCCCTCAGGCTCAAAGTAGATTTCTGGTACTTACTCATTCATTTACCCTTCATTTATTCTTTCATTTATTAAATGTCTCATAATTAATAAGAAGAACTTTTTAAGGGGAAGTCTCAGTGAACTTCATACCTTCACTACAAACTCCTTATTTTGTTTCTTTTGGCCCAGGGGAAACCAGGTCCATGAGAAATCAGGGGAAATCTGACCCAGGAGATATCAGTTCCCTCACAAAGTAGCTCTCATTAATCAGACACAATTTTTCTTCCATCCTAACCTAAATGCTTAGAGAAAGGAATCCTCATCCCAGATCACTGTTTTACCTTGTCTGGGTGAATTTGAACCAAGAACAACCTCCAAAGGATTTTTATCTCACCTCCTAGTTGTAGGTGATATCCCAAACTCTCCCAAAGAAGAGACTCTAATTTAGCCCTTAATATCCATCAATAGGTAGCCAAATTTGCTCTCCTACAAGCAGATCTCATATTGCCAACCTCATGGAAGAAGATTTGGAACCCAAATAAGTGCTAAGATTTGCAGTAACCCTTGCGCGACATCATCAGTGACATAGCTCTGTTCCATGAGCCATGTTTGATCTTAAAAATTGCAACATAAAACAGTGAACAATTGTTGAAGCAGGAGATTGGTTGCAAGGAGACAGAGAATTAATAAAAATAAATGGAAACTTCTCCCTGCTCTTAAAGAGGTAGCCATCCATTGGGGTAGAGTGATGGGGATGCAGGGAATGAAAACTTACCAAGATGGGCTGTTGCTTTCTCCCAAACATCTTTTTGACTCTGGTAGAAACATATTTCTCCAGCCTTCATCACAAAATATCCACACAGAAACACTCTCAGTTCCCTTTGCCTCTGAGTCTTCACACAGTCTGTTCCTTCTGACTTGAAGACTTCCTCTCCCCTCCCTTGCCCTGACTCAACTTGCCTCAGAGACACATGGTGTTTAAGAGAGTTGATCCTAGCCAAGCTCCTGTATTTGGGTCCAAGCTCCACCACTTCCTGGTCTTGTGGTCTTGGACATTTCATTTGAGCTCTCTATGCCTTACTTCCTCCATCTGTAAAATAGGGAAGACTTTGCTCATCATATACTGTTGTAGTTGGATTGAAATAGGTTAATATAAGTGAATACTGTGAATGCTGAAAGGATGGGACAGAATAAGAACATGTGAATGTTTGCTGTCATTGTTATAGTTAGGTCATACTGAGTGCATACTAACTAGATTTTCATGTTTAATGTATTCAGGGCATGCAAGAATTCTCCATTAAACAACTCATCATGTTTCATGGGAGACTCTCAGTCACAAATCTGTCTCTTCCAAATGGACTGTAGCAACTTGAGGTAAAGACCAATTCTACCTCACCTTTGCAGTTCTAGAAATTATGATGGTGTCTGACACATAGCAGGTTCAACAAATATATGGTAAGTCCTTCAAAGGACATATCTTTCATTGAAATCCAGTAGACTGGGATTGTGTGATCTGGTTGCTGGAGGTGCCAATGTTATTCCATCTTACTGATCCTGAGACCCAAGAAATGTTATGAATGTCCTTAGCCCCTCCATGTACTTCCCTTTGGGGCCTCCTATTAAAAGGGTTATGATTGTCCTCACAAAAAAGACTGAGCTCAGGACCTCTGTGATCAACCTGTCTGGGAGGTTTAGGAATACCTTCTGGTAAAAATCCACTGTCCTTTGCTTGAGTCAATACACTGTATTTCTTTTGGAAGCCATTTAGAAAAGGAGAACTGGGAAATTGTGGAAAACATTTTAGGAATGATTTGAGAAAGTTGTAGGTGGTGAGTAGGGAGTCACCTGACAATTTGGACAAAATACAATCTGTCATCTGAGGAAGAGAGTGGCTTGATTTGTATGATTCCAGAAGGTAGAACAGGGACACATGGTTAGAAAACACAACCAAAAAAGAAGATATGTACTTGTTCAAGGATGTAGAAAAATGCCACATTGACCCATCCTACATCTTCAGACTTTTCTTGCACCATGCACCATGGCCTCAGGCAAAATTTTGGGTTTCCAGAATCTCCTGTGCCATTTCAAACTTCTAACCATCCCTTTATATTTATATTTTATAAATTTAGTTAGAACATGATTTCCTGGTTGAAATATTTCTGACCTTACTTTTTGTAAAATTTCCTACTCTGTTGTGTAATTCATTGCACTGAACAATTTAAATTTCATGAATGATGCTTAATTAGATTTCTTGTTATATTTTTCTGCAAAAAATGACCAGGCATTCTTCTTCTCTCTGCCCCTATGCCTTCTAATGTGGCTTTTCAGGTACTTATATCAAGAACAGGAGACTTTCTTCACCCATCAAATAGGACCAATATTATTGCTTTAGTTATTGGTACAGTAGCAAACCAGAAAAAAGCAGAGAATTCTAAGTACTTCTTGTATACTGTCATTTCCCTCTTCTTGCTTTTTGAAGACTGAAAATCTCTGTGAATGTGTCCTGACTGGCTTGCTTGATGATAGAGACCATACAGAGAAAGGTTGAAGCTATTGCAATTGAGTTGATTTTAGATCAGCTCGCCCCAGCAGACCTGACAGAAGATTGCAGATATGTGGGCAAGTCCACTTGAATGTAGCTGAGCCTGGACTATACCAGAAGAATCTCAAACTGCCAATCTGAAAAGTTATTAGTGCAGTAAATGAATGTTGTTTATAAGCCTCTACATTTGGGTTTAATTTGTTACATAGCAAAAGATAAATAAAACACTTTCTTCTTTTCTTTTTAAAATGAGGTACCAAGGATTGAACCCAGGACCTCATATATGGGAAATGGGCACTCAACCACTGAGCTCTATCAATTCCCCTAACTAAAATACTTTTGAAAAAGGCCCTATTTCACTCCAAATATTGAGGGACCTACTAGTTATTTCATTTTCAAAAGTGTCTGGTATAGCATCTTACATGTAGTAATTACATAGTAAATACTTACTGAATGGATGAATGAATGATAAATATTTGTACATGCAAATCTGTGCATAAATTAAATATGCAATAAATAATTTAGTTTCATGTTTTTAAATACACATGTTTTAATAATAAATAATTTAGTTTCATGTGTTTAAATACATGAAACTCCATGTCAGAGGTACCTCCTTACCAAATGGTGGAAACTTAACATTATTTCTTCTTAAGGTACCCCCACTGCCTATAGTTATGCAATAATTTCCAGGATAATATAATGAGCGATTTGAGGAGGAAATCAAGAATTCCCATTTGCAATTGCAACTACAAGAATCAAATACCAAGGAATAAATTTAAAGATGTAAATGCCTTGTATACAGAAAACTACACAACATATTTGAAGGAAATCAAAGACCTAAATAAATGAAGAATATCCCTTTTCCATGGATAGGAAGACTAAACATCATTATGATGTCTATCCTACCCAAACTGATGTACAGGTTTAACACAATCCCAATAGAAATTAGCACAGCATATATTACTGAATTGGAAAAACTAAGTATGAAACGTATTTTGAAGTACAAAAGGCCCTGAATAGACAAAGACATATTCAAAAAGAAAAATTAAATCAGAGGTGTCACAATACCTGAGTTTGTAAACATACTACAAAGCTACCGTGGTCAAAACAGCATGGTATTGGCACAAGGATAGATTTACTTACCAATGGAACCAAATTGAAAGTTCTGATATAGATCCTCACAGATACAGTCAACTGATATTTGACAAGTCCATCTAGCCCACTCAACTGGGAGAGAATGGCCTCTTCAAAAAATATTGCAGGACAAATGTATATCCATATCCAAAAGATTTGGAGAGGAACACCATTTCACATCTTATACAAAAATTAACTCAATATGGATCAAAGATCTAAATATAAGAACCAAGATGATAAACGTCTTGAAAAATAATGTAGGGAAGTACCTACAAGATCTTGTACTAGGAGATGGTTTCATGAAATTTACCCCCAAAGCATGAGAAATGAAGGAAAAATAGATAAATGTGACCTCTTCAAAATTAAAAACTTTTGTACCTCAAAGGAGTTTAACAAAAAATGAATAAATAAAGTGTAAAGGCTGCCTACTCAATGGGAGAAAATATTTGGCAAAAATGTCTAATAGGGACCAAATATCCAGCATATATAAAGAAATCCTACACCTCAAAAAGAAAAAGAAAAACAACCATTTAAAAATTGGGCAAGTATTTTGAATAGACTCTTCTCCTAAGAAGACATATAAATGGGTAGAAAGCCAATGAAAGGATGTTGAACATCACTGGCTATTATGGAAATGCAAATCAAAACTACACGCATTAGACTGATGGCTATTTAAAAAACAAGACTACAAATGTTGGAGAGTTTGTGGAGGAATGGGAACCCTTATCCACAGCTGATGGGAATGTAGAATGTTGCAGCCATTGTGGAGGACAGTTTGGCAGTTCCTCAGGAACCAAACTATAGAACGGCCATATGATGCAGCAATCCTACTCCTTGGTATACACCCAGAAGAATTAAAGCAGGGACATGAACAGATATATGCAAACCAATGTTTATAGTGGCATTATTCATCATTGCCAAAAATTGGAAATAACCCAAATGTCTATCAACAGATTCAACAGATGGATGGATAAACAAATTGTGGTATATACATATAATGGAATATTACTCAGCTGTAAGAAGGAATGCAGTGTTAATACATGAGATAACATCAATGTATCTCACAGACCTTATGTTGAGTGAGGAATCCAGGCACTGAAGGAAAGATATTACATCAGCTCACTGATAGGAATTAAGAAAATTGAGCAGACTCACAGAGCTAGAGTCTGGAAGATAGGTTTATCAGAGACAGAAAGGCTTTGTGAGCCAATTCCCATATTCACAAAATCTATGCTTGGTTGGAAACATGTAGTGGTGCAGTGGATGGGCATGACAATGGTACAGTGATACTATTGGGTTGGGCAGTGCAGGTCTGTGTAGGGATAGGGTGAGAAGCGTGGGTTGGACTGTCCAGGGAACTGGTGGGAGGGTTGGGGGAGAGAGCAGGTGAACTCTGGGGATTTGTGAGTAGGTGATTGAAACTACAACATTGTGAATGTTCCCTTGGAAATCATTGACTATGATTAGTAGCAAAGTTTCAAAACTTGTACATCAATTGTAACAAATGTATCATCCACATATAAAATGATATTAATAGGGTAAGGGGGAAAGTGAGAGGTTGGTGGTAATATGGGAATCCCCTATATTCTGTACATGACTTTTCTGTAAACTGAAACTTCTTTGAAGACAAAATGAAAAATGTAAAACACTGGGGGAATGAACAGAAAAAAATGTCACCATACACACAAGACAACAGATCTTACAGTGAAGAAAGGTAAAATACCAATAATTTTTTAAAATTTTTTAATTTTATTATTCCAAATTTTTTTTAACTTTGAAGTATCACTTGTTATTTTTAAAACTATCATTATTATTTCATTTTATTATTAATTTTATTTGGTTATTTTGTTGGCTTCATTTTGGAGAAAATTTTGGTTGACAGAAGGGCTACATCTGTGGCAGGGGAGGATCATTCATGTAGGGTGTCAGTGATGGGGGATGCATGGTAGAAGGTTCACCTAAAGCATACCTATAACACATATGAATGTGTTCAAGTGTTCATAGGAAATTGTCAAGGTGAGTGAAGATTCACACACTAACCAAAAGAATATTGAATTACTATACTGGAGAGCTCTGCCACATACTCTAATTGGACAGCAAGAATCCCCTGAATACAGTAGCAGTATCTAGTGAAGGAGTAAGGACCATTGTTGGACACTTGAAAATGATGACTGAACTTATGAGTCTTAACTTTTTAAATTGAAACTTAGTCTAGTATTAAAGGGTGCCAAGAGTTACCTGCTGAGAGCTTCCTTTTTTCTCAAGTGTGGCCTCTCTCTAAGCCAAACTCAGCATATAATGTAGTACCTTCCCTCCAATGTGGGACATGACTCTCAGGGATGAGCCTCCCTGGCACTGAGGGATTATTATCAAACACCAACTAGCAACACAATTGGAAAAAGACCTTGACCAAAGTGGGAAGGGGTAAAGGCAAGTGAGGTTATATGGCTAAGAGACTTCAAAGTTTGTGGTAGGTCATCCCAGAGGTTATGCTTATGCATGTCTCAGTAGGATGTCATTGGCTGCCAAAGTAAATATTGCCTCAAATAGTGGGGCTCCTGAGGGCTCTGGAGACATTCAGAGACTATAGGCAAGGCAGATAGCCCAGGAGTTAGGCATTTTGCTACTGGGCTCTACTTTGGAATTTATGCTTCCCAGTTTGTGACAGAGTAGGACTCTGTTGTGATTTTACTACACATAGCTCTTCTGTCCCTTCTAGTTGAACCTATATTTTGTATTAGAGTTTACAGGTGCATGTCAAAGAGAGTGAAATCTTCATGCTTTCCGTGTGCCAGTTGGGCCCTGAATCTCAACAGAGTTGTCACACTTACACTTCTGTTCATTGGGCTCACACAGGACAACTAAAAGGGAGATGATGATGGACAATGACCATCCCAAGGAACACAGAGAGTCTGCAACTACAAGCAAGATAGTCCCATCCTTCTACCCCATGGGATCTAAGCACCCTCTCAGTTGGAGGCCAAGTGGACATCACCATCCCAGAATCCTCAGTATTGGGGAATGAATGATGGACTAAAGTATTCTTTCTGTTATTCTACTATAGACTCACTGTGATTCTAACAATGGAAGAACTCATCATTGAAGTGGAGGTAGTGGCCACTGGAGGTTCTGGGGGAGGGAGAGGGAAAAATAGGTGTAATATTGGGATATTTTTTGAGACTTGGGAATCATCCTGAATGACATTGCAAAGATAGATACAGACAATTGTATGTCCTGTTATAATTTACAAAATTGCGTGGAGGAGAGTGTCCACAGCATATTTTACTGAATACCATGTAAACTATAATCCATGCTTAGAGGCAATGCTTCAAAATGTGTTCATCAATTGTAACAAATGTACAACACTAATGAAGGTTGTTATTAATGGGGATGGTGTGGGGAACAGGGCATATGGGAATCCTATTTATTTTTTATGTAACATTTATGTAATCAAAGTATTTTTAAAGAAAAAAATAAATTATTTTAAAAACCGTATGGTCTTTATTAAAAAAAAAAAAAACTCAGTTCCATTCTCCTTTAGAAACTGAATTCCCATGGAACATGCCCAGTCTCCCATGTTCCAATGAAATCCCATTTCTCTCCTCCCAACTTAGAATGTGGCTCATTGTCAGGGTTCCATAGAACTCAGCATTCAGATGAGGCTTCTATTATTGTCTCCTGGGATGGGGTAGCTTCTTTGCCTGAGATGGTGTCAGCTGTCCTGAGGTTTCTTCTATCCAGTTTCTCCTGGGGCTATTGATCCTCATGCAGTTGGGGATTTCTGTGACATTACAAGGGATGGAGTAGAAGTTTTTAAATTGGAGGTGGATTATAGTAGTCTGAATGGAGATTTTCACAGAAATATGGGCATTCCCAGCCTGAAACCATGCTCTTTCAAAGTTAGGGTGTCTTAGAGTAGGTCATCAAGCACTTCCTCCCTCTGCCATAGAGTATGTGTTGCTCTCAGTTTCTTCTGCCAGCTCTCCTGCCTGTGCACCTTCACCAGTTCACTTCTTAAACTCTTCAGCTCCTGTTTCTGCTGCTCTGACTTATAGTGCAATTGTTGACAGACTTATTCCCTTTCTTTTACTTCCTTGTTCATGGCCACCATCAATCTCTGTTGCAACTACTGGTGCCACTGTATGGATTGGCATAGTACTGAGGGTGGCTGCTGCCTCTTCAACATCTCCTGGTAGAAAATGTGGCAGCTGAATCTCTCTTTCATGCCACACTCTGTGTGCTCCAGGATAACAAGAAAGAAGAGGAAGAGATGGCAGCAGGTCACACAGTGGAAGCCTTGCTCCCTGATGACCAACCAGTATATGGACACTGCACAAGGGCTCTCTTCTTCCTTCACCTAGACAGTGGGCTAACGAGTACTTACCTCAGCAACTCCTGGAATGTATCCAAGGAGTAGACTAAACTTAGCATTGTTTATACTAGTGGGAGAGTAAACTCTATGGTGCTCTTTTTGAATAGCTTAGTCTGAAATACTGGGATGTTTTCCCATGGGTAAAAATGTAATTTTGGTTTGCCATTCAACACCTACCCCTTTTACCATGTGAACCTTGGTAATACATGCATAGCTGACCCACTGATCCCTGAAGAAGATTTGTGGCTTGATAAATTTGAGGTCTCCTCAGATGAAGCTGAGGAAGCCCTCCCTGATATCCTTGGAATCTAACAGGGCTTGGAACTTGGACTTGATGATTTTGAAGCTGTAGGCTGCTCAGAACCTTCTTTTGATTTGAAGCCTCTAAAAATGACAGGTACATGAGTGACCTGGGCCCAGGGGTTCAAATCTACACACCCACCACTCTGGTCTCATGCATCCCTGGAAGTTTCTCCATCCTTATTATCCCCCAAATGTGTGAAATCACATTGCTTATTCTCCCACCTTGGGGGAAACTGCTGTGAACAATGTCCTGTGCATGATTATATTAATCATAATATTGCCTTATAGCAAGGTTTTTTTAAATATATAAATTAAAAGATGCTAGATTACATAGATGTTACACGAAAATTACAGGGATTCCCATGATCTCCACCTCCAATACCTCCCATAACATCTCATATAAACCTCTTTCATTAGTGTGGCACATCACCTGCAATGGATATACACATCCTGGGGCTTTGCCACTAAGCATAACCCACAGTTCACATCATAGGCCACACTCTCTCCCACACAGTTCTGCATGCTATATGCTGCTTTAAAATGGCCTATATCTGTCATCACAATGTCAATCAGGACAACCCCAAGTCCTGAGAAAGCTACTGTATTACAACTGCCATTCCCTTCCCTGCCCTGAAAGCATCTAGTGGCCACAGGCTTCACTTCACTGTTATAATTTCTTCCATTGCTTGAATACCAATAGGTCTACAACAGAATACCATTGAGTCCACTCTTGTCCATGGTTCTTCCCCCAATCCTGAGGGGACTGGAATGGTGATGTCCACTCCATCTCCAAGTGAGAGTGGGCTTATATCTCATGGATACGATGGATGAGATCATCCTGCCTGCAGCTGCAGGCTATCTCCATTCCCTGGGATGGCCATTGTCCAATAATGTCATCTCCTCAGCAGGTGACTTTAGTGAGTCCATTGAGCTGTAGAGCAGGAGTTGCAGCTCCACCAAGATTCCAGGCACAGTTGGTGTGTAGGCAGTCTAGAGGCTCCAGTCTCTGGAAGTACACCTACAAACTCCAGCCTCACATATAGGTTTGACTAGAAGGGACTGATGGACCATGTGCAGGGAGGACTTATTGAGTCCAACTCTGTCACTCTGAGGAGCACAGATTCAAAAGTAGAGCCCACTGATAAGGCATAAATCTCTGGAGCTATTCCCCCTTATATAGGACCTGGGTGTCTCCAGAGCCCTCAGTAGTCTCACTGCATGGGGTGATATCCACTTTGGTGTTCTATGAAATCCTACTTAATTGTGCATAAGCGTTACCTCTGGGATGACCTCGTGACTCTCTTTGAAGTCTCTTAGCCACATGAACCCATTTGTCTGTACCTTTTTCCCCTTTTATTCAAGATTTTTATTTTTTTTTCCCAGTCATGTTTCCAGTTGGCACTTGGTATTAGCCCCTCGTTGCCAGGAAAGCTCATCCCCAGGAGTAATTTCCCATGTTGGGAGGAAGGTAATGCATTTATATGCTGAGTTTGGCTTTAGAGAGAGGCCACATTTGAGCAACAAGGAGGCTCTCAGGTGGCAACCCTTAGGCACCCCATAACAGTAGGCCAAGTTTCAATTACAAGAGTATAGACTCAAAAGGCTAGTCATCAATAACAAGAACCCAACAGTGGGTCCTCCTCTTTTGCCAGATGCTGCCCCTGCACTTGGGGGACTGTTGCTGCTCTCTTGAAGAATGTGGCAGAACTCTCCCGGCTGGGAATTCAGTATTCCCTCAGTTATTGAGAGATTGTCTATCCACAATGACCATGCCCCATCCCTCGATCATTTGAACAATTTTATATAATTTTCATATATATTCATATGGACTTACTCCCATGAATCCCCCATCCCAGACACCCCACCAATGATCCTTTGCAGCCCTCATTGTAAACCTTCTTTGACCTAAAACTTTTTTGAAGATGAAGCCCATATAATAACCAAATACAATTAATAGGAAATTGAAAAAATAATGATAAGCTTAAATGCAAGAAATAAAATACAAGGAAATTCAGAAAAAAAAGAACTAAAAATAAAATATAATTAACAGATTTGGATATTCAAAAAAAGAAATGAAGAAAAAGGAAAAAGTTTTTAAAAAATTATTATTATTATTTTTCTCCTTTTTTCACTACATTATCAGATGTCCAGTGTGTACCATAATATCTTCCCCTTCTCATTCTCCAGTGTCTCCCAAATTTTCATTTAGTTTTCAAAGAAGTTTTAGGTCACAGCAAAGTCACCCACGGAATATAAGAGATTCCCATATACCCAAACTCCCTCCCACTTCCCCACCCCATATTAAAACATTTTTTGTGCGTGGATGGTAGCATTGTTATAACTGTTATACAGATAGTTAAACATAGCTACTAAACATTGTCAATGGTTTACAGTATAGTTTACATTTTAGATGGTACAGTTTAATATTTTTTGATGATATTTACCATGTCCTGTGTCCATTATTGTAAGGTAACAAATATCCCATGACCACTAAATACCCCATTTGATCTTTTCTGTTCCTTCCTCTCCAGCCCCTGGGGCATATGACACTCCCCTGTCTTGGCTCATGGGATGACAGAATTCATAGTTACATGCCCGGGCTATTCTAACCTGCTCTTCCTAATCTACCCACCTGTTAACCCTGCACCACCAAATGCAGCAATATCTCTACCCACCTGTCCTATCCTGCAATATGTAACTATACTCTATCACTTTACCATACATTATGTCCATATGGGTGAAGGCTCGCAACCTACCCTTCTCTCTCTCTCCCTTATTAAGCTTTCTTTCAGAGAGTGATTCTCAGAGACTAACTTTCCTCAATTCAAATCGATGAGGTCATAAACTGTTCATCCTACAATGCTTGGCTTGCTTCACTCAACAAAAGGTTTTCAAGATTCATCCATGTTATTCCATGTGTTAGCACTTTATTCCTTCTAACAGGTGAGAAATATTCCATTGAATGTATGTACCACACTTTGCTTATCCATTCATCTGTTGATGGGCACCGGGGCTGATTCCCATTTTTGGCAATTGTGAACAATGCTGCTATGAACATTGGTGAACATTTATCTGTTTGTGTCTTTGCTTTCAATTCTTCTGGTTATATACCCAGTAGTGGAATTGCTGGATCATATGGAAGATCTATTGTTAGTTTTCTGAGGAATCACCAAACTGTCCTCCACAGTGGCTGTACACCTACAAACTCCAGCCTCACATATAGGTTTGAATAGAAGGGACTGATGGACCATGTGCAGGGATAACTTATTTGAGTCCAACTCTGTCACTTTCAGGAGCACAGATTCCAAAGTAGAGCCCACTGATAAGGCATCAATCTCTGGAGCTATGCCCCCTTATATAGGACCTGGGTGCCTCCAGATCCCTCAGGAGTACCCCTGCATGAGGGTAGAAGATAGAGAAGTGCCTGATCTCTGGATGGGGCAGTAGGGTTAAAAAATATAGAGACCTCTGGAATGAATGTGAGATACTGTGCTCCATTATGATACCCACTCCCATAAAGTCCTGATCAATTTCATTTAATTAATTCCTCCAAAGATGCCTTCAATCTAATTTGAAAATGTATTAAAAATGAAATATGAATCTCCTAACCAATCTTTCCAAGGCCCACACCCCTCTACCCCAGTTGCCTACTTAGGTCTTCCTTTCCCATCTGTAAAAAGCAGTTAGATTTCAGACTTGATAATTGGTAATTAGCCTTTGCTTATTCTGGAAAGCCCTTCACACTCAATATAGAATTTTTGTGTTTGCTCATTTGCCTTTCACTTATCCATTCATATTTTAGTTGTTTACAAAAGGATGGGAAGTACTTCTTCAGTGAAAGACTCAGTGGGATCCATCATTTCACTCCAAATCCTTTATTTTCTTTCTTTTGGCCCATGAAGAAAAAAATCCAAGAGTAATCAGGGGAAATCTCACCCAGGGAAAATCATACTTATCACAATCCAATTCTAATCAATAATAGGAAATTTTCCTTCCATCCTTACCTAGAGGCTTAAAGACCTTTTCACTTCAGATCACTTTTTCATCTTGTCTGGGTGGATGTGAACCAAGAACAGCTTCTGAAGGATTTTTATCCATCTTCCTAGTTGTAGATGGTGTCCCAACCTCACCTGAGTTGGAGACTCTGATTTAGTCCTGAATATCCTTCAGTTGGTAGCCAAATTTGATCACAAGGCAGATTTCATATTTTCAACCTGATGGAAGAGCAAATAGGATCTGAATGAACACCAAGGTTTCCAGTAACTCTTGTGTGACATCATCATTGACATGACTCAATTCTATGTGCTCAGTTTGACCCTAAACATGGCAACAAGAAACACATTACAATTGTTGAAGCAGGGGGTTGGTGTTGGGGAGAAAGATTTTATAATAAAAATGACCTGAAACTTCTCCCTGTTCTCAAAGAAGTGGCCATCCATTGCGGTAGAATACCTGGAGAGCAGTAACTGATAACTATGATCGACTGTTGCTTTCTCCTCAACCTCTCATTTGACTCTGTTTGAAACCTGTTTCTTCCGCCCTGGTCACAAAATGCCCACTCAGAACCACTCTCAGTTCCTTTGCCTCTGCGTGTTCATAGATGCTGTTCTCTTTGATGGGAAGGCTTTCTCTCCCCCCTTCCTTGTCTAATCCTGCCTCAGAGACTCATGGTGTTTAAGAGAGTTGGGTTTCTGCATTTCAGGCCCAGCTCTACCCCTTTATGGTCATGTAATCATTGACATTTCAGCTAACCTTCCCATGCCTTACTTCCCTCATCTGTAAATTAGGGAGTGCTCTATAAATTTCATAGTGTTGTAGGTGTGATGAAATAAGCTAATACATGTGAACACTGAAAACAGTGAGTGGGTGTTACAGAATAAGACACTGTGAATGTTTGCTGATTTGTTATACTTAGGTCACTGTATACTGAGCACGACCTAACTAGGTGATTTTCCTGCTAAATATTTTCTGAGAACCAAATTATTCCCAACTGGTGCACTAATCATGGGTGATGGGAGATTTTCAATTACTACTCTGTCTCCTCCAAATCACTGTAGCAACTGGGGGTAAAGACCAGTTTTAACTCATCTTTGAAGTTCTAGAAAATATGACAATGTCTGGCACATAGTGACTACTTGATACACATTTGTTGAATCAACAAATGTATGGTGACTCTTCCAAAGGACACATCCATCAAAGATATCTAGTAGAATAGTAGAATGGGATTGTGTGATCTGGTTCCTGGAAATGCCATCACACAAAGTGGAAACTGGGCCACTGTTATTTCATCTACTGACTCTGAGACCCAGGAAATGTTATTGTGAATGTCCTTAGCCCCTTCATGTACTTCCCTTTGGGGCCTCTGGAACAGGGTTATGACTGTTCTCACAAAAAAATTACTGCATTCAGGACCTCTGAGATCACCTGTCTGGGAGGTTTAGGAGTGCAACCATGTAAAAATCCATTGTTCTATGCTTGCATCAATCCTCTGTATTTTTTCTGGGGGCCACCTGCTGATAAGACAGTGGATTGCAGATACATGAGTAAGTCCAGTTAGGGACAGCTGAGCCTAGGCCTGACTAGAAGAACTTCAAATTGCCAATCTGAAAAGTGGTGAGTGCAGTGAATGTTGTTTGAAACCTCTACTTTTGGGGTTCATTTGTTATAAGCAAAAATATAACTAAAGCAACTTTTGTCACAGCCCTCTTTCTCTCCAAAATGTGAGAAAATTTCTCCTAGGTCCTTTCATTTTCCTAAGCATCTGGCATAGACCTCAGATCTGAAAGTTGGGCTTGAATGAGCATCAACATGCCTTTGACGAGAGATATGCTGCATCCATTCTTGGAAGAGGAAAAGAAAAAAACATAAAATGAAACAGCTGGTTCAAAGTCCAAATTCTTATTTTATGGTTGTTAATTGTCCAGGTTGCTTCAAGATTATCATAGATTTTAGCCACGCTCAGACAGTGATTCTTTGTGTAGGTTGTTCAACAGTGTTGTGTCAGCCTACAGGAAGAAAGGCCAAACTTTCATTTAGAAATAAACAACACTAATAATTAATGCTCCCAATTTCCTGAATTTGTTTTACATTGAAGAATGCCTTAACAACTCAGTAATTCTATTTAACCTACATGATTGTATAATTCTATTTAACCTACCTGATCTTATAAGGTATACAGCAGTGATCTCCTATCTGCATCTGGCATAGCCTCTGACATGTAGACTTATACAGTAAATCTTCGTTCACTGAATAGATGAATTAAAGATAGATATTTATAGGGGTGAATCTAGGAATAAAATTATATGTGCAACAAGAATTTTTTAATGTTTTTTTAAGTATGTGAAACTCCATGTTGGAAGTGCCTGCTTAACAAATGGTAGAAAACCTAACACAATTACTTCTTAGAGTACCCCTAATATCTATGGTTCTGCAGTTTTCTCCAGGATATAATGAAGTAACAAGCCATTGGAAAAGAGGCTTAACACACCATTTTTTCCTGAAAAATTGGCCCTGCTGCTTCCATCCCCTATTTAAGTCCAGGCAGCTTGACAAGGCCAGGAATACCATTAGCAGATTTAGCTCCCTAGGTCCACCATTTCCCTATGAATTGTTGCCACCTACTCCAGGACAGTATCAATAAGTAAAGCCCTGCCCTTTCCCCACATTGATGACTCTCCTTTCCCACTCCAACACACCTTCTGCTCAGTCTCCAATTCACTTGATGTGACCACTTCAATGAGCTGATTATGAAACAGATCTGAAGAGACATATATTTTTGGCAGCTTCTGCTTCGCATGGCCCAACTACCTCTTTGAACTAGGTAGGGAAAGAAGTAAAATAGAGGAAAATTTTACATTCAGTTTAAGTTGTAGTAAATTTTCTTGTCATATATTTTTAAAAGTCCTCACAGAAAAAAAAATTCCATTGGTTCTTTTAAAAGTTACAAGATGAAAAAAGAGATGTTTCAATTTTGTCATAATCTACATGGAAAGATGCAAAGAGCAGAAGAGAAGAGAAGTAACTCCCCACCCATTCCTTATGATGTCTCCATTCTCACAGTTTCCCTTGGAAGTCACTGAAAATAATTAATAGTTCCTCACACCTCCACAATGAGCATCACTCATATTCCCACAAGCAGGAATTGTTTTGTGTCTTATTGTCTGCTGTAAAATTATATTCAAAACTGAAAACCAACAATGAGACAGAAAAAACAATAAAATGAAAGAAATGAAAGTGAGTTTTTCTTATATATAAATGACCTTCCAGTATTTCAATCTTTTACTTATACTGGTGTCAAAGTAAAGAAAGAACTTATGAATATTCCTCCCAGCTTTCTCCAAAGGAACCTTTGACCTTTTACCTGAGTGACTGTGCTTTTGGGAAAAGGAAATGATAAGACACTTCAGCAATTCCTGAACAATGGATCTGAAGTGACACTAATTCCAGGAGACCCTAATCATCACTGTGGTCCACCAGTCAGAGTACGGGCTTATGGAGGTCAGGTGATTGATGGAGTTTTATTTCAGGTCCATATCACCATGGGTCCATTGGAACCCTAAACCAATTCTATGGTTACTTCCCCAGTTCCAGATGAATAATTAGAATAGACAGAATCAACAAGTAGCAAAATCCGCACTTTGGTTCCCTGACATATTGAATAATGACTATTACGGTAGGAAAGGCCAAGTAGAAGTCACTAGAACTGCTCCTGTCTAACAAATTGTACATCAAAATAATACCATGGAAGCATTTGTAGCTCCATGGTTGAGTGTCTGCCTCACATGTGTGAGGTCCCAGGTGTAATCCCTAGTAGCTGCTTAAAAAAAAGACCAAAAAATCTGCATTTAACAATGTAATTGTATAATAAAGTTGATTTTAGGCTCTCTCTGCCTAGAGGAGGTTGCATCAAATCTCAGTGCATATTTTTGTCCTTCTCTCCCATTTTTAAGCCTGTTTGGTTCTTTCCCCCATTTCCTAATAAATTATTTTTGTTGTACTAACTAAAAAAAATGTAAAAATAATGCACATTCTTAAGGGATTGCAGAGATTAGTGCTACCACCAAGGACTTGAATAATGTAGTATTGGTGATTTCCACCACATCCCCATTCAACTGTCCTATTTGGCCCAATGAATATTGAAAGATGATATGGATTATCATATACTTTATAAAGCACTGACTCCAATTGCAGCTGCTGTTCCAGATATGGTATCACTGCTTGAACAAATAACACATTCACTGGTACCTGGCATGTAGCTATGATTTAACAATTTTTCCCTGATTCCTGTTTGTAAAAAGCACAAGAAACAGTTTCCCTTTAGCTGGCAAAAACAACAATGCACTTTCAGTGTCCTACCTCAGGAATATATCAACTCTCCCACCCTATCTCATAATCTAGTTTGTAGGAACTGTGATAACTTTTCCATAAGACAATACACTGGTCCATTACACTGACGATGCTATGCTGACTGGATCCAGTGATAAAATTGTTGCAACTACTGTAGTCTTATTGGTAAGATATTTGCATGTCAAAAGATGTGAAATAAATCCAAGAAGAATTCAAAGGTCTTTCACCTCAGTGAAATATCTAGGCATCCAGTGCTGAGGGACATCAAGATATCCCTTCTAAGATAAAGGATAAGCTGTTGTATCTGCCCTTTCCTACAGCTAAAAATGAGGCACAATGCCTAGTTAACATCTATGGACTTTCAAGGAAAGATATTCCTCATTTTGGTGGGCTACTCCAGTCCATTTAACAAGTGACCCCAAAATTCATAAAGTTGGATATGCAAAGTGGTATACGTAAGACTGAGAAGACCCTGAAAACTCAAACAAGTTATAACATTTGAAATCATATTCAGCCATAAAACTGAATGTAGTCATGATACAAGATTACATGATGTAACATGAATGAACATCGAAAACACAATGTTAAGTGAAATAAGCCAAATCCAAAGTATAAATAATGTATGATTACATTTATATGAAATATCAAGAAAAGAAAATTCATAGATACAGGAAGTAAACTAGAGGTTACCATGGGCCAGAGTAAGGGGAAATAGATAGTTTTTGCTTAAAGAATTTCTGGTTTGGTTGATGAAAAATTTTGATAATGGGAGGTGGTGATGTTATCAATACATTGCAAAAACAATCAGTGGTACTAAATTGTAAACTTATGGTTAAAATGTGCAATTTTATGGTACATATATTTTACCACAAGGAAAAATATAAGAGACCAAGATGATTAAATACAAAATAAGTGACCTGTAATATAAATAGTTTATGAATCAGAGGAGGTGAATGCTGGACCTCATTAAGTGAGTTAAATTATTTAACAAATTGAACAGTGTAAACACTATTACATGTAATACTATGACAATTCATTATGGAGTTAGGGTTTAAGCTGGCTTATGAAGCAATGGAGGGTCTGTTCATTCATTCATTCATTATTCCAAAAGAATTTGGAGTGTGTTTGCAAAATATTTACAAGCACTGTACTAGAGTCTGGAGGTTAAATGGAGTCAAAAACAGATCAGGTTCTAGCTCTCAGGAAACTTGGAATAAAGGGAGGACAATAAACAAGTAAATGGATAAAATAAATATGCATTATTATTAATGCTGGGTAGGAATTAAAAAGACTTTTATTCACTAATATAAGTGTGTTGATCTACTTTACATAGATTTACTTTTATCTCAGCAATGACAGGACAAGCAGACTGAGACCTGAAGAATAAGAAGGAGCCCGCCATGCAAGGTAGTAAGGAGAAGGCACTCCAGGCAAAAGTCAAAGCAAAGACAATGCCTGTGGTGAAAAAGCACTTAGCCCTTTGAAGGAACAAAATTGAGCATGGGGGAAGAGGATTGAATATTCAAAAGGAGAAATAGGCACAAAGAAGTTCTCAGGGAGCTTTGTAGGCTATAACAGCTGAGGGTTTCATTCATAGCCTCCCTATATGTAAAAGGGGGGATGATGGTGTGATGGAGTGGGAGCAGGTCAGAAGCACTAATTTGAACAAGTCAGTTCATGAAGACGTGAATATAGAAGCCAGACTGTAGAAAGCAGAAGTGGTGGAAGCAGAAGGGGATAAGGCTGGAGTTCAGGATTCAGGTTACATTATAAATAGCTAAAGTTAGCTTCAACTTATATTTCCTGTAAGCAATAGCACATTGTTGATTATTTACCACAAGAACAGTTATGTGAAATAAAAACTGTCCAACATATTAGAGTAAGGAATGCAAAAACATGTAAAATGTGGTCCCTACTGATTTTACTGAGTCAATCCTAAAAGCTGTGCCTTAGGACTATGACAGATCATTGAACAATAAACAAATTTGAGAAAATTTTGCTTGATGATTTGCAGTGAACATATTTGGTACTTGTCCTCCTGCCTCTTCAACAATCCTGCTCCATCTCCTGTGATGTCACAAAGTCCCTGTCTGGCTTCTGTTTGGTACATAATCATGGTCTCCCCTCTGTGTCTCATCCATCACTGAGGAAATAGTCTCTCTGAAGCCATGTGATTCTCTAAAACTAAACTAAACCTCTTTCTCTCCTTTCATAGTTATGCTTCCTGGAAGAGTAAGCATATTCGCTGTCCCTACATCCCAGTCTCTAATTTAAACCATTTCATTTGACTTACTTCACCTTACCCAATCACTCCAATAAAATTCTCTGTTATAGTTACCAGTTACATTCAAATTCTACAATATAGTGGATAGTTTACTTTTCTTATCATTCCTGGACTTATTTTTTTCTGAATTTCTAGTGTTTTATGTTGATTTGATAATATTCTCCCACTTACTTGATCCGACTTGACATCATCTTTTGCTATCACTCTTAACTCTCTGCTTATTTTTTCTCAACTAGTTCTATCTCTATTTATCCCTTAAATATTGATGTTCCCAAAGTACAATCTCCTACCCATTCCCCTGCACTCTCAATGAGTGACATCACCCAGACCTGTGGTTTAAACTCAATCAATCGGCCAGTAAATCACAACTCTTCACATCGAGTCCAGATCACTCATCTGAGCTTCACATCTGAAATTCCAACAGAAATATCATAAGTACCTCAAGTTAAGCCTCTTCCCCTAAAGTTCTGCCCCTCTTTCTGGTCACAAGGAATGTTACCATTACCTGCCTATTGTTAAACCAGAAACCTAAAGGGTTTCCTTTACACCTCCCTCTTGCATCCTTAGATATAATTAGTAATGGAGACCTGTGAATTTTACTTCATAAATAAATTTTCTTAATTTAGCCCTGCTTAGTTTTCCTGTTACCCTAGTCTTAGCCAAGGTTTTCATTGCTTATTTCCTGTATATCTGATGCCACCTTCCAAGTGGTTCCTTTTCCTTCAGACTATAATCCTTCAAAGGTATCCTCTACACTGCTGTCAAGATATTTATAAGAGATGAAGCAAGATGGTGTCAGCTTAGGAGGGCAACCGTGGGCAGCTCCCAGATCATGGTGGATAGTGGATGAGATCCTGCACAGGGGTCTGTGCAGTGGGCATGTGAAGTGAGAAGCTTGGGACATCTTTCTGGGCAGATCGATGGTGTGGACTGAACCATAGAGATTCGTGAGTTTTAAGCCTGCCTGTGGTGGTTAACACAGTCAGCTGACCCCCACCCTTATGGGGGAAAAAAAAGCCGGTTGGAACTGTGACTCCAGTCTGTTAACTGGGAGACAAGGCCCCATGTGAGGGGATGTTTTCTGAGTGGGGAGGCCCCGATAGAGAGGTTTATTTTCTGAGGATTTGGCTGCCTGAAGCCCCATGCAAATTAGACAAACAAAACAGCTCCAGTTAATTGGCACCCAGAGGAGGGGAGGGGTGAAACTCCTGAGGAAGTGGATTTGACTAGCTGCCCAGGGATAAACACCGACTCCGCAGAGCTGGGGAGAGGGGCACTCTCAAAGACAGCGAGAGTTCTGACAGAAAGCAGAGAGGGGATATTTTAGCTGTTGATTTGGCTGCCTGGACCCCCTCATAACGTGGGGGAGCAGATAAGCCATCTTGAAACAGCACCAGGCTGAGGGGAGAGGCGAATCTGCTGAGTAAATCAGTGACGCTGAGGCTGTGATACAGAAGGGCGGAGTCTGCCATTTTTAGCATCCTACACTGATGAACATCAGAACTTTAGCATTCCTGGGGAAGCCAGAAATTGGAAAGTGCTTGATTAGATTCCACGAGAACAGTTAGGGCCCATCCGTGAGGGGGGTGGTCTAGAGAAGGACTTATTTTTCATCCTGTATTATGCCAAATAAAACATAAATAAATAAAATGGTCAGTTTAAAAAATGAAAAATAAATTCTTTTTAATTTAGTTTAATATCCAAAAGCTGCTTCAGGACCTGCATATAGAATCCTGGGGGGAAATTGATTGATAAACACAATCAGGTTGAGAGGATCCACGGGGACCTCAGGGAATATTGATCCCTCTTAGCTTTGTTTGACTGCTTGCTCTGTGGTTGTTTGGTTTTTCTCCGTTTATTTGTTTTCTCTTGCTTTTCTTTCCTCTATCCTCCCCCCTTTCTTCTTTCTTTCATTTTTTTTAAAATTAGGTGCTGAAAACTTCTCTCTTCTTTGCTGTGTTTCTTTTTCAGTAATTTCCCATTCTCTCTATATAATGATTTTGTATTCCAAACTATCTCTTATCCTTCCCTCATCTTTCTACCTTCCGCCTTCTGTTGTGGTTTTTAAATACCACATTTTTCCATATGCCCACAACTCAAGGGTGCCAATTTCTTTTCCCTCTATTTTGTTTTCTTCTTTTTAAATTAATACTAACTCTTTCCTTTCAGCCCTTTCTTAACTCTTTCCCTCCCTCCTCATAATTTTAGCCTTCTAAATCATTATATACATATTCCTCTGTTTGGTTTCCCAGTCCATGTACGTACTCCACTTTCATTCCTGTTACTCTACACAGCCTTTATTAGTTAAATATTTACCTCATTAAGTCTTATTTGGCTCCATTCTAACGTCTATCAATATTATTCTTATCCTTCTTCCTTTCTCACTTCTGTCAATGATTCTAGTGCTAATCTTTTCCCTTCAAGGGACCATAGAAAGAAGCAAGGAAATCAAATAAGAAGAAAAAGTATCAAAGAGAAAACTTTACATACACACAGAACCACCAGCTAAATAAAACTCTAGAAC
Source organism: Cabassous unicinctus (assembly GCA_029593785.1). Classification (NCBI taxonomy): domain Eukaryota; kingdom Metazoa; phylum Chordata; class Mammalia; order Cingulata; family Chlamyphoridae; genus Cabassous; species Cabassous unicinctus. The sequence continues at coordinate 22,605 of JAQZBX010006304.1, read as the reverse complement.
AGAGAGAGAAGCTAATGAATTGAATAAATCCATCAAGATAAAATGATGACTAGAGAACAACAAAAAATTACAAACCACACTGAGAAACAGGAAAACATGGACCAATCCAATGAACAAACTAAAAACTAGGAAGTGAAGCAGAACATTGAATAACTAATTAAAGCTTTCCAAACAAATGTCATGGACCAACTTAAAGAAATGAAGGAAGAAATTAAGAATATAAAGAAGGCAACGGGAGAACATACTGAAAAAATTGTAAATACTCCCAAAAAGATAATGGATATGACTGTTACCAATGGCACAATCCAAGAAATGAAAAAGACTCTGGATTTACATTGTAGCAGATTTGAACAGGCAGAAGAAAGAATTAGTGATATGGAAGACAATACATCTGAAATAAAACAGATAGTAGAAAAAATAGACAAAAAGATAGAAAAAATCTAGCAGGGACTCAGGAAATTGACTGACAACACAAAACACTCAAACATATGCATTATGGGCATCCCAGAAGGAGAAGAAAAGGGAAAGGGAACAGAAGAAGTGTTGAAGGAAATAATGGCTGAAATCTTCCCAACCCTATTGAGAGAGATGGATGTGCAGATGCAGGAAGCAACAAGTACCCCAAACACTGTAAATCCCAACAGGCCAACTCCAAGACATATACTTGTCAAAATGTCCAGCGCTCAAGACAAAGAGAAAATACTCAACGCAGCAAGAGAAAAGAGAACCATCACATACAAGGGAAGCACAATAAGTTTAAGTGCTGATTTCTCAGGTGAAACCATGGAGGCAAGAAGACAGTGGTATGACATAGTCAAAATCCAAAAAGAAAAACTTCCAGCCACGAATTCTCTACCCAGCAAAAATGGCATTCAAAAATAATGGAGAGTTTAAAATATTCACAGATAAACAGAAATTAAGAGAGTATGCCAATAAAAACTTGCACTTCAAGAAACAATGAAGGAAATTCTACAAGTTGAAAGGAAAAAACAAGGGAGAGAGAGTTGGAGGAGAGTTTAAAAGCAACTAACATGACCAAAAACAAAAACAAAACAAAAAGTGACATACATTATCCCAAAGAAAAATGGCTGAAGTAAGAAATTCATTACGACTAATAACACTGAATGTTAATGGACTAAATTCATCTATCAAGAGACATGAATTGGCAGAATGGATAAGGAAATATGGTCCATCTATGTGCTGTCTACAAGAAACCCAACTTCGTCCCAGGGATTCAAGGAGGCTTAGAGTGAATGGCTGGAAAACCATTTTACAAGCGAACAATAGTAAAAAACTGGAAGGAGTAGCTATTCTAATATCAAACAAAATAGACTTTAAATGCAAAACTATCGTAAGAGACAAAGATGGACACTATATATTAGTAAAAGGGGTAATATCTCAAGAAGAGAGAACAATCATAAACATTCATGCACCTAATTGGGGTGCCTCAAAATACATTAAGCAAACCCTGGAAAAACTAAGTGGAGAAATAAATGACTCTACAATTATAGCAAGGGACTTTAACACACCATTATCATCATTAGACAGAACATCTAGACAGAGAATCACTAAAGAAACAAAGGCTCTCAACAATACATTAGAAGACCTGGACTTAATAGAAATATACAGAACTCTACACGCCAATACAGCAGGATATACATTCTTCTCGAGTGCACATGGAACATACTGCAAGATAGACCACATGCTAGGCCACAGAACAGCTCTCAATGAATTCAGAAAGATTGAGATTATACAAAGTAATTTCTCTGACCACAATGGAATGAAATTGGAAATCACTAAGGTCCAGAGAAACAGGTTAGGATCAAGGATATGGATGTTAAACAACTCACGCTTAGACAAACAGTGGGTCAAGGAGGAAATCTCAAAAGAAATCAGTAACTACCTTGAAACTAATGAAAATGACAACAGAACATATCAAAACCTATGGGATGCAGCAAAAGCAGTCCTGAGAGGGAAGTTCATAGCCATAAATTCATGTATTAAAAAAGAAGAAAGAGCTAAAATTGAAGACCTAACTGCACACTTGGACGAATTGGAAAAAGAACAACAAACTAATCCTAAAGGAAGTAGAAAGAAGGAAATAACAACGATTTGAGCAGAACTAAATGAAATAGAGAATAAGAAAGCACTAGAAAAAATGAACAAAACCAAAAGCTGGTTCTTCGAGAATATCAATCAAATTACAAACCCTGAGTCAGACTAACAAGGAAGTAGAGAGAACAGATTCAAATACACAAAATAAGGAATGAGAAAGGGGATAACACTACTGACCCCACAGAAATAAAGAGTATCATAAGAGGATACATTGAAAATTATATGCCAACAAGAATGATAATTTAGAGGAAATGGACAAATTTCAAGAAATTCACAAACAACCTACATTGATGAAAGAAGAAATTGATGAACTCAACAGTCCAATTCAAGGAAAGAGATAGACTCAGTCATCCAAAACCTATCAACTAAGAAGAGCCCAGGACCAGATGGCTTCACAGCTGAATTCTACCAAACATTCCAGAAAGAGCTAACACCAATTCTGCTTAAGATCTTCAAAAAAATAGAAGTTGAAGGAATATTGCCTAACTCATTCTACGATGCTAATATTACCCTAATACCAAAACCAAACAAAGATACCACAAGAAAGGAAAATTACAGACCAATTTCTCTAATGAACCTAGATGCTAATATCCTCAACCAAATACTTGGTAATTGCATTCAACAACATATCAAAAGGATTGTACCCCATGACCAAGTAGGTTTCATCCCGGGTATGCAAGGATGGATCAATATAAGATAATTAATCAATGTAATACACCACATAAACAGATTGAAAGAAAAAAATCACATGATCAACTCTATAGATGCAGAAAAGGTATTCGAAAAAATACCGCACTCTTTCCTGATAAAAAATACTACAAACGATCGGAATAGAAGGAAATTTTCAGAATATGATAAAGGGTATATATGAAAAACCCAAAGCCAACATCATTTTCAATGGTGAAATCCTAAAAGCCTTCCCTCTGAGATTGCGAACAAGACAAGGATGCCCTCTATCACCACTCCTATTTAACATTGTCTTAGAAGTACTTGTCTGAGCACTGAGGCAAGAAAAGAACATAAAACGCATCCAGAGTGGAAAGGAAGAATTGAAAATTTCATCATTTCCAGTCGACATGATCTTATACATAGAAAGCCCTGAGAAATCTACAACAAAGCTTCTAGAACTTATAAATGACTTCAGTAATGTTGCAGGCTACAAGATTAATGGTCAAAAATCAGTAGCATTTCTGGACACCAATAATGAGCAATCTGAGGAGGAAATCAAGAAAAAAAATACCATTTACAATAGTAACGAAAAGAATCAAATACCTAGGAATAAATTTAACTAAAGATGTAAAAGACTTATGTACAGAAAACTACACAACACTGCTACAGGAAATCAAAGAAGGCTTAAATAAATGGAAAAATATTGCCTGTTCATGGATAGGAAGACTAAACCTCATCAAGACATCTACCCTACCCAAACTAATCTACAGATTTAATGCAATCCCAATAAAAATCAAGACTATATTTTTTAAGGAACTGGAGAAACTGACCAGAAAAGATATTTGGAGAGGTAAGAGGCCCCGAAGTGCCAAAGATATATTGATAAAGAAAAATGAAGTCGGAGGTATCACATTACTTGACTTTAAAACATACTACAAATGTAGAGTGATCAAAACCGCATGGTATTGGAACAAGGATAGACCTACTGACCAATGGAACCGAATTGAGAGTTCTGATATAGATCCTTGCATAAACCATCATCTGATATTCGACAAGGTCACCAAGCCCACTCAGTTGGGAGACAATGGCCTCTTTAGCAAGTGGTGCTTGGAGAACTGGATATCCATATCCAAAAGAATGAGAGAATACCATCTCACACCTTATACAAAACTCAACTCCAGATGGATAAAAGATCTAAATATAAGAGCCAAAACCATAAACACCCTGGAAGATAATGAAGGGAAGCATCTGCAGGATCTTGTAATAGGAAATATTTTAATGAAGTTAGCAGCCAAAGCACCAGCAGCAAGAGAAACAATAGGTAAATGGGATTTCAGCAAAATTAAAAACTTCTGCACCTCAAAGGATGTTATTAAGAAAATAAAAAGTCAGCCTACCCAATGGGAGAAAATACTTGGCAATCATATATCTGATAGGAGACTAATATCCTACATATAAAAGAAATCCTACACCTCGAAATTAAAAAGACAAACAACCCATTTCAAAAATGGGCAAGTGACCTGAAAAGAACCTTCTCCAAGGAAGAAATACAAATGGCTAAAAAGCACATGAAAAAATGCTCGACATCGCTAGCTATTAGGGAAAAGCAAATCAAAACCACAATGAGATACCATCTTACACCCATCAGAATGGAAGCTATTAAAAAAACAGCAGAATATAAGTGTTGTAGAGGATGTGGAGTAATAGGAAACCTCATCGACTGCTGGTGGGATTGTGGAATGATCAAGCCACTGTGGAGGACAGTTTGGTGATTCCTCAGAAAACTAACAATAGATCTTCCATATCATCCAGCAATTCCACTACTGGGTACATACCCAGAAGAATTGAAAGCAAAGACATGAACAGATATATGCACACCAATGTTCATAGTGGCACTGTTCACATCTGCCAAAAGTTGGAATCAGCCCCGGTGCCCATCAACAGAAGAATGGATAAGCAAAATGTGGTACATACATACAATGGAATATTACTCAGCTGTTAGAAGGAATAAAGTGCTAACACATGGAAAAATATGGATGAATCTTGAAGTCCTTATGTTGAGTGAAGCAAGCCAGGCATTGTAAGATGAACAGTTTATGACCTCATTGATTTGAATTGAGGAATGTTAACAGTTTCTGAGAACCACTGAATGAAAGATTGGCTAACAAGGGAGAGAGAGAAAGGTACAGTGCGAGCCATCACCAATATGGACATAATCTATGGTAAATTGAAAGATTATAGTTACATATTGAAGGATAGAACAGGTGGGTAGAGATTTTACTGGGTTTGGTGGTGCAGGGTTAACAGGTGGGTAGATTAGGAAGGGCAGGTTAGAATACCCAGTGCATGTAACTATGAATCTTGTTATCCCATAAGCCAAGGCAGGGAAGACTCATATGTCCCAGGGGGTGTGGAGTAAGGAACAGAAAAGATCAAATGGGGTATTTAGTGGTCATGGGAAATATTCTTCATTACCTTACAGTGATGGACACAGAACATGGTAAATATCAAAAATTATTTAACTAGAGAGTCTAAATTGTAAACCATACTGTAAAGCATTGACAATTTTTAGTTGCTATATCTTATTATCTGTAAAACAGTTACAAAAATACTAACATGCATTTTTAGAAAAAGGTTTTAATATGGGTTGGGGAAGAGGGAGGGATGTTGGGTAGGTTGGGGTCTCTAGAATCCCATGTGTGACGTTGCTGTGGCATAAAACTTCTTTGAAAATTAAATCAAAATTTCAGAGACACCGGAGAATGAGAGGGGGAAGGTGTCACGGTACACTGGACATGTGATAATACAGTGATAAAAGGACAAAAGAATAATTTCTTTATTAAAAAAATCGATTTCTTCATTTTTTTCCCCCATTTTTTTGAATGTCCCAATTCACTAATTATATTTTATTTTTAGTTTAGTTTCTTTTTTTTTTCTTCTGAGTTTCCTTGTACTTATTTCTTGCATTTAAGCTTATCATTATTATTTCTTTTTCCTATTAATTGTATTTTGTTATTATATGGGCTTCATGTTCAAGGAAGATTTAGATCACAGAAGGGTTACAAGGGGGTTGCAGTGGATCATTGGTGGGGGTTGTCTGGGATGGGGGGCTCATGGGAGTAAGTCCATCTGAATATACATGAAAGATATATAAAATTGTTCAAATGATCAAGGGATGGGGCATGGGCACGGTGAGTAGACAATTACTCAATAAATGAGAGAATCTGAATTCCCAGCCTGGAGAGATCTGCCACATTCCCCAAGGGAGCAGCAACAATCCCCTGAGTGCAGAGGCCATATCTGGCAAAAGAGGATGGCCCACTGATGGGTTCTTATTATTGAGGACTAGCCTTATGAGTATTTGCTCTTCTAATTGAAACTTAGCCTACTGTTATGGGGTGCCTAAGGGTTGCCACCTGAAAGCCTCCTTGTTGCTCTAATGTGACCTCTCTCTAAGCCAAACTCAGCATATGAATGCATTACCCTCCCCCCAATGTGGGACATGACTCCTGGGGATGAGCCTCCCTGGCAATGAGGGATTAATATTAAGTGCCAATGGGCAGCATGATTGGAAAAAGACCTTGAATAAAGGGAGAAAAGGTAAAGAGAGATGAGTTCACATAGCTAAGAGACTTCAAAGAAAGTCTGGAGGTCATCCCAGAGGTAATGTTTATGCACAACTCACTAGGATCTCATAGAACACTAAAGTGGATATCACCCCACACAGAATGACCCCTGAGGGCTCTGGACACCACCAGGTCATATATAAGTGGGGATAGCCCCAGAGATTGATACCTAATTATTGGGCTCTTCAGTGGAATCTGTGCTAATGAGAGTGACAGAGTTGGACTCAAATAAGTCTTCCCTGCACATGGTCCTTCAGTCCCTTCTTTTCAAACCTATATGTGATGCTGGAGTTGCCAGGTGTGCTTCCAGAGACTGAAGCCTCTGGCCTACCTATGTGCCAGTTGTTCCTGGAATCTCAGTGCCAGCTGTTCCTGGAATCTCAGTGGAGCTGCAACTCCTACCCTACAGCTCAATGGACTTATCCAAATGGCCTGGTGAGGAGACGATGACAGGCAACCACCAACCCAGGGAAGGGAAAGGGCCTGCAGCTGCAGGCAGGATAAACCCATTCACCGTATATACAGGATATAAGCCCTCTCTCACTTGGAGGTGGAGTGGACATCACCCTCCCAGTCCCCTCAGGATTGGGGGAGGAACTGTTGACTAGAGTGTACTTGGTGGTGTTCGGTTGTAGATATACTGTGATTCAAACAATGGAAGAAATTGTAACAGTGAGGTGGAGCCAGTGGCCACTGGACATTTTTGGGGCAGGGAGAGGAAGGGCAGTTGAAATCCAGGGATCTTTTGGGGACTTGGGGGTTGTCCTGAGTGGCGTTGCAGTGATGGATGTAGGCCATTTTCCATCAGCATATACCATGCAGAATCGTGTGGGAGAGAGTGTGGTCTATGATGTGAACTGTGGTCCATGCTTGGTGGCATGGCCCCAGGATGTGTATGCCCATTGTGTTTGTTGTGCCACTCTGATGAAGGATGGTGGTGTGGGATGTTGTTGGAGGTGTGGGTGTTGGGGAACATGGGAATCCCTGTAATTTCTGAGTAATATTTAGGTAATCTTAGCACCTTTAAAAATACATATATATATATATTATAACATTTATGTAAACAAATGCATATATATGCATATGTATTTATATATCATTTTACAAATATTTGTATGTATGTGAAAATTTTGATTTTTCCCACAATAAAAAAAAGATATTTATAAAATGCTAGTTTGATATTACCTTGTAATAATTGTAATCTAAGGATTGCAAAATGCATCTTAATTTATCACAATATACTTCAGATTAATGTTTATTTAATGCAAGAAAAATGAAAGATTTGCTTCAATATACCATTTACTCCTCCAATCTGCTTTGCTCTTATTGTCATATATTGCATATATTGATGTTAAAAACTTCATTCCAATGTTATAATTATTGCTTTATAGAATATCATGTATCTTAAAGCAAACAATAAATAAGAAAATATGTAACTAAAGATTCTATTATATTAACCCACATTATTTTTTTTCAATGCTTTACATTTCTCCCTAAAGATTTAGCCACAGCCTGGAATAATTTCTTTTCAGCCTGAAGTACTTCCTTTAGTATTTCCTGTAAGGAATGTATGCTATGTACAAATTCTCAGTCTTTGTTTATCTGGAATTGTCTTTATTTTACTTTCCTTTTTGAAGGAGAGCTTTGCTGGATATGCAATTCTTGGCCAAGGCATATCTTTCAGAACTTTGACTATTAGCACAGTTCCTCATGGCATTCAGCCATTAAACATAGTCATGCTTCCTTCTATGTAAATAATTCTTTCCTTTCTTATTTTCTAGATTGTCTCTTTATCTTTGGCTTTCACAGTTTGTGATGTGCCTAGGTGTCTATCTATTTATATTTATTTTATTTGGTTTTGTTGAGTTTTGGATGTGTAGATTAATGTTTTTCATTGCATTTGAGAAATTTTCAGTCATTATTTCTTTAAATATATATTATGACCTTTTCCATCACTCCTTCTGGGCATACCATTACACATATTTTGGTATAGTTGATGTTATATTACAGGTTTCTGAGGTTTATTCAATTAATTAGTCTTTTTTACTGATAGCGAGAGGAGATAACTTAAATTCATCTTTCTTCAAGTACTCAGACTAATTTTTCTGCCATCTTGAAACTTGAGCTTTTCTACCAGATTTTTCACATCCATAATTGTTTTTCATTTAATATTAAAATTTCAATTTTTCCTTTTTATATCATTTCTATCTCCATTTTTTGAGTTTCATTTTGTTCTTCTTTGTAGCCCTACATTCTTTCATTCATTAACAAGGTTTACTTTAGTTTCTCAAACATATTTATAATTACTGATTTGAACTCTGCTAATTCCAAGTCTGAGGATAATAAGAGACAGTTTCTATTGACTATGTTTTTCCTGTGTATGAGTCACTTCATTTATTTTGGAAATAAATAATATTAGATCATATATTGTAACATATCTGGATTCTGACATTTCCCCTGAAATTTTTGGTTTGTGCTGCTCCTGCTTCTCTTGTTATTGATTGTTTCTTTGTTCATTAATTCCCATGACAGTTTGAAGTTCTTTTATTAATCCCAAAAAGAAACAAACCCACTCCTGTGTGAGTGAGACCATTTGTCTGGACTCTGCCAGTGATGTATGACTCAAGTTGTGTCTCTGCCTTCTTGCTGGCACTGAAAAAAAACAGAGAGAGAAACACACACACAGAGGAAAAGGGAACCACCATATTAGATCCTGCAATGTGAGAGAAAGGACTCCAATTTCACCCATAACTCAGCTGCAAAGAGAGGAGCCCATGAATATCTCAAAGAGATGAATTTCATGGAGAGATGAACCATATGCCTAATAACATGCAGCTGACCTCCAGAAGAAAAGGGAGCAGCTGTGACTGATGTAGGAGGCCTGATTGTTTAAAGCTATGATCCTGGAGCTGTGCTTCAAGAGATGGTGAACCTGGAGAGGAAAGCAGAACTTGGCAGAGATTTATGGACATCTTGATTCCATGTGGCAGGAAAACAAGATCAGCAATAGTTGACTTTGAGATAAAGTCCCACTGATGGTGCCTTGAGGTGGATATTTCATGACCTCAGGTTTATAAAAATTTATCCCAAATAAATACTCTAAATAAAAGCCAACTCATTTCTGGTACTTGGCATTTGCAGCCCTTTGGCACACTAAAATAGCATTTCGTACCTGGAGAATTGGGTGTCATTGCTTGCAATTACCAAATATGTTGAAAAGTCTTTATAAATGGGTAAGGGCTATTTTTGGAGGAATTGTGAGATGCTTGATTAAGAATGCCTAGATGTCTTTGAAAAGACTATTGGTTAAAGTGTGTATGTTAAAGATGATAACATCTTAGTGGAAATGGTGAACCTATTATTGGAAACTGGAGGAAAGTCAAATCTTGTTTAAAGTTGCAGAAAACTTGGCAAAATTGACTCCTGATATTAGTTTGAAGGCAGAAAATGAAAATAATAAGCTTGGACATTTAGTGGAGATAATTTCCAGATTAAATGTGGAAAATGGAACCTGGCTTTTCCTCATAGCTTATACCAAAATGTGAGAGGAAATAGATAAACTAAGAACTGAACTGCTGAGAACAAAGAAACCAGAAATTGATGACTTGGGAAATTCCAATATTCTAGAAAACAAGCCCCAAGAGAACAACATGTAAATTAGAATGGAGCCTTTTGTCAAGCCCATGGAAACAATCGAACCCATGAGGATCTGAGGACAAAAAGACATCATTCTATAGATGACTCTCAGACTTTGAAATCTAATGGAGTATGCCCTGCAAGTTTTTGAAACTCTCTGGAACCAGTGGTGCCCATTTTCCTTCCATTTTCTCCTTAAGGTAATGCAAATATTTATCCTATATCTGTTCCTCCTTTGTATATTGGAAGCAGATAAGTTGTTTTTTGTTTCACAGGGCTACAGCCAGAGAGGAACTTTGCCTCAAGAAAAACTGCATGCCTATAACTGGTTTTGATGTGATATTGTACTTAGCATTACTTTCCAAGGAAAGGTTCTTTGTAGAGCACCATCTGTAGGCAGGATGGGAAACTGCAAGAAATAAAAAAGCTTTATGGAGTCCCAGACACCTTGAATTTGATTTACTTCCCTTTAGTGGATCCCTGCCCTTGTTTTATTAACTTAAGTTTGACAATTTTGAAGATTTAGAATAAGTTGAACCAAGAATCAAAGAGGAGCCATGAAACAAAACCACTAGGAAAAAGAGAGTTTGACTGTCATAGTAAATTCACCAATATAATCAAATGCCTAGACATCAGCAAAAAAATACAAGTGATATGAAGAATCAGGAAGATATAGCCCAGCCAAAGGAACAAATAAAAATTATGATAAGAAGCTAATTTAAGGATTTAAGGAAACTAATCAATGGTGGTCACACAAATCTCCAACTCAGGGAGTTGTAGGAAAATATGGCTCAACAGATAAAAGATATTCCAAAGACACTGGTGAGCATAAGGAGTAAGTTGAAAATATTCAAAGAGTAGTAACAGAGATATGGGAATGAAAGACACAATGGACGAGATGAAAAATACATAAAAGGCATATAACAGCAGATTTGAATTGGCTGAGGACAGAATTAGTGAATTAGAATACAGAGCTTCTGAACTGGAAAATGGAGGAAAGGAGAAAAAGAAAAGAATGGAAAAAATTGAACATGTTCCCAGAGAAGGGAATGACAGTGCAAAATGTACAAACAATATGTTATAGGTGTCCCAGAAGGAAAAGACAATGGGAAAGGGGCAGAAAGAATATTTGAAGTAATAATAACTGAAAATTTTCCAACCCTTATGAAAGAAAGAAATAAAGATATCCAAGAAGGGCAATGCACCTCAAAAAGAATAAATCTGAACAGACCTACTCAGAGACACATACTATTCAAAATGTCAAATGTCAGCTATAAGGAGAGGATTCTGAAAGCAGCAAGAAAATGGCAATGCATCACATACAACCCAAGCTCAATAAAACAAAGTGATGATCACTCATCAGAAACTATGGAGGTGAAAAGAAAGTGGTATGATATATTCAAGGTAATGAAAGATAAAAATTGGAAGCCAAGATTTCTTTATCCAGAAAAACTGTCCTTCAAAAATATCAGAATGAGTTTAAAGTTTTCACAGACAAAAACTGAGAGAGAATGTTAACAAAAGACAATATTTACAAGGGATACTAAAAGTACTGCTACAGCCTCAAAGGAAACATCACGGGCAAGAGGTTTGGAAAAGTGTATAGAAATAAAGGTTATTAGTAAGGGTAACTTAAAGGGTAAAAAGACAGAGAATAGTAAGATATGACAATGGAAAGTCAAAGATAGAATAGATAAAGTATGTAGTGCCTTTATATTAATAACATTGAACATAAATGGCTTGAATTTCCCAATCAAAAGAAATAGACTGACAGAATGAATAAAAAATATGAGCCATCTATATGCTGTCTACAAGAGACTCAACTTAGATGCAAGGACACAATCAGGCTGAAAGTTAATGGTTGGAAAAAGATATTACATGCAAATAGTAGCCAAAAAGATCTGGAGTAGTAACACTAATATCAGACAAAATAGATTTTAATAGATGAAGAAGGCCATTATGGATCACTTAAAGGGGCAATTAACCAGGAAGAAATAACAATTATAACTGTATATACACTTAACCAAGGTGCAACAAAATATATGAGGCACTCTGTTAAAATTGAAGGGAGACATAGATGTCTCTATAATAATAGTTGGAAATTTCACTAAACCACTCTTTGTATTGGATAGATTATCTAGACAGAGGATAAATAAGGAAACAGAGAGCATGAATAAAATGATAAATGAAATAGACCTCATAGTCATACACCCCAAACGAAGTGAATATGAATTCTTCTCAAGTGCTCACTGATATGAATTCTTCTCAAGTGCTCACTGATCCTTCTCCAGGATAGACCATATGTTGGGTCTCAAGACAAGTGTCAATAAATTTAAAAAGATTGAAATTATACAAAGCAAGTTTTCTGATCATAATGGAAATTGCATGGTTGGAGAAAATTTATCTACAACTTATCGAGCCTTGCTACCTTATTTTGGCTGTTTGTGTCATGGAGTTGGAGAAAAATTCAAGGTGTTAATCAGTGTGCAATTCACTGGAGCACTTCCTGAAATAAGAAAAACTAGAAGGAGAGAAAGCTAAGGGTGAGATAATACCTAGGATGTTACATCTAAACAGAGTACTCCTCCTTTCTGCCCATATGATCTGCTTCATCCAAAAGGGTTCTAGTGAAAAGATGATGAACTTGCAAAGATAAAGAGAACAGGAAATAATTAGTTTAGGGTTCATGCTGAAGAGCAAAGAGTGATTGTATCATAAGGAAAATTTGCATCCCAAGACCCTGGCCTGAGTGCACAAGTATTTTGTATTTTATATTTAAAAAGTCATCTCAATGCCTTCCACCAAGGAGCTGGGGACTCAATGTCCTACTGATGAGGGCCAATCAAAGTCTTAATCATTATTTGATCAAGTACAAGTGAAATCTCTGAATCCAACCAAATCTAATATACCCAGAGGAAGAGACCAGCTTACAAACATAATCAAATATCTATTTTTTGAATTCATAAATAATGCCAAACTGTTGCATTCTACTTGCTGATGGATTTGACAAAGTTGGTAAATGGTTGGGTGTCAGTCTGGTTCTGAGTGAAAATTAAAAAATGGAAGATTAACTGGAATAATTTTGAAAGGACTGAATGACATAATTCTCCCCTTCCACATCTCCAGAGCCTGTATTCCATGCTCACGTTAAAGGTTTTGGGATGTAGGCCATGGCTTCGTGTCTCAGAATTTTGATTTTAGGGGAAATGTGGAATGAATATACCATGATCCATTTCTAGGCAGTATGGCCTTCTGCTACTGGGAGTGACTTTATGCATAAGTAACTTGCCATCAGAGAATAAATGCAATATCTTTGAGTTGCAAAAGATTAAAATGTTCTATAATGTACAAGATGTATTCTTTTCCTGGGAATGAAACACTTTGATCCCTTGCAAACATGTCTTATGAGCTTGGCATTCAGTATTACCTATTTTTATTTTCTGAATGGATGTTTAGAAATTCTTTATATCAAAAATAATTGCTGGTTTAAAATAGACCAATAAAGTAACTATATTTCTTTTTACAAAAATCCTATTTTTCAATGATATAAAAACTTTTAGGTGGCAAATTTTTAAAGAAATAATATTTTATTTAAAAGAGTCTGTATCCCTTTGTCTGAAAAGAATCCAAAGTGGGTTCACATTTGCTTTAAAGCATATGCTATGTCCCTTTCCCAATTGCAACACTGCTACTGTTCTTATATTGGAGTTTGAAATGTCAATATTTCAATATATTACAGGGCTAATAATACAAGTTTTTCAAAAAGATTATTTTAGAGATAGCTATAAGATCATATTTGAAGACAAACCTCTCAATACCAGTCAACATCCTTACAAAAGTTTTGCTGCCAGATTGACTGGAATTACCAAATATAGTTTCAGATTTTTATGTTGGGAGTGATCTGCCCTGAGATTGTACAATCCCCTCCTTGCCCTACCCCTTTAAAGAAATTTGCATTTTTCTCTAGAGTGCTCCTGAATTGGTCTCTGCGTATTTTTAAAAAGTGCTTGGAGAATTATATAAATGACATTACAAAAGTATTATAAGGCCTGTTTATTCTATTGTGTTTAACACTGCATTAACCTGTGCAAGGATTTTGCATTTTTAATGCATTTGTCAATTCGTTCTAACAAGATATTCTCATTAGCTAATATTTCTTAAATTGTTTCTTGTCAAGTTTCAATAATGTCACCTCATTCTCTCTCCCACTTTTTTCCTCCCTCCAACTTTTTCGTTCCTTCCTTTCCCATTTTCTCTCTCTCTTTTTTAATTGAGAAACCATCATATGTGAACAGTTGGGTAGTCTGTAATTTGGCACACAAACAACTCTTACTGGGGTTTCAGGGCCTGTTTTTACCTTTATTGTATGATTTTATTTCATAACAATGTCATGTATTTGGCTGTAATCAACAGAAGATAATCTACATAAATAATTCTGAAAACTCTTTTCAAAAATCCTTATTTGTGGTATTGCTTCCTACCTATGATTCAGAGTCCCCTCTTTCTAGATTTGGACTCTTCTGAAAAGTTACAGGAGCTCTAATATTCACAATGGTGATAAGTTGGCCCAGCTTTCTGCTAAGAATGGCTGGAACTGTTTCTCAGGAAACATTTCATTGGGGACAGTCACACCTTCTCTTCCAGTTGTGAATCCTTCAGGTCATCTGGTAGAAAGAAATGAGGGCTGAGCTACCTGCAGGTCTGGCAGGGTCGGTTTTCCCTCTTTAAAAGCAAACAAAACAAGGGATACACCCACGGAGGCACACATATATACATTAACTCTGTTTTGATCTCCTCTTAACTTTTCTTGATACACCTAAATTTTTTTGAAGTGAAAATAATTAAAATTTACCTTACTTCTCCGGAGAAAGTGAAAAAAGTTCTATCTCAAGAGATTTCATAGTGAGTTGGGAGGTCACTCCAGAGGTTACGGTTATGCACATCTCAGGAGGATCTCATTGACTACCACAGTAAACAGAGCCTCAAACTGGGGTGCCCCTGAGGACTCTAGAGACATCTAAAGCTATATGCAGGGAGACAACTCCAGGAAATCAGCACCCAACTGGTAGGCCTTACCTCAGAATATATGATAACCTATCAAAGTTGGACTCACTTATAAATTTCCTATACATGGCTCTACTTCCCCTTTTATGAGAATCTATAATTAACACTATATGCATTAAATATCTGTCCAGAGACTTAAATCTTCAGTGTGCTCATATGCCTGTTGAGCCCTGAATCTCAGTAGAGTTGCAGCCAACACCTACTCTCCAGTTCATCAGACTCACCGAAGACAACTAACAAAAGGATGATGATGGACAATGTCCATCCCAAATAGCAGACAGCATCTACAACTGCAAGCAAGACAGTTCCATCCATCTGTTGCATGGGATCAAAGCCCCTCTCAATCAGAAGCAGAATGGGTATCACTATGTCCAAATCCTCAATATAGAGGAATGAAAGCACATAAGGGGGAGAATGCAACTAAGAGCCAAAGTAGACTTATTATTCTATTAATGGAAGAACATGCAACTTTCATATAAAGACCGTGGTCAACAGTGGCTCTGAGGGAGGGAGAGGGAAGAATAGGTGTAACATGGGGAATTGTTTTAGACATTGGAATTGTTCTGCATGATGTTGTGATGACAGATACAGGCCATTATACATTTTTGTCAACACTGGTAAAATTGTGTGGTGTGAAGTGTAAACCATAATGTAAACTATAGACCATGGTTAGTAGAAATCCTTCAATATGAGTTCATCAATTGTAATTAATGTACCACACTAATGAAAGATATTGTTAATGGAAGAAAGTTTGGGAGAGGGAGGGGTTAGAGTAAAGGGAAATTTCCTATATTTTTCATATAACATTTATGTATTCTAAAGCTTCTTTAAAAAGAAAGAAAAAAGTCTATCTCAGGGCATTGCTGGATCCTGTTCAGGACACAGTTTTCAGATTTTATTGTCTATAATCATAAGTAGCAGCTACATTTGAGTAAGCCTGGTATTTATACCACTAGTCAACATGGTGTCTTTCAATGGGTACAGATTACTGTACTTACTTTTACTTTACGAGATAGATGGACTGTCTCTTAATTGAACTTATGCTCATAATGGGGCCAGTATAAACAATAAAATTTGGTTCTTCACCTCTAATCTTGGATGCAAACTCATTCTTGAGAGCAGGTCCAAGAATATGGCTCTGAACAATGACAGCTATCCTTACATGGGCAGAGCTGATAACCACAACTATTTACCTCATGGTCACCAGCTCCCTGTAAGTACACCACCTGGAAAATAAATTACATATGTCTTATCCTTATA
This sequence comes from Cabassous unicinctus, assembly GCA_029593785.1. Classification (NCBI taxonomy): domain Eukaryota; kingdom Metazoa; phylum Chordata; class Mammalia; order Cingulata; family Chlamyphoridae; genus Cabassous; species Cabassous unicinctus. The sequence goes on along the minus strand of JAQZBX010006304.1, from coordinate 6,235 downwards.
TTTCTATTCTTAGTGTAGATTCAGTAAAGATTGTAAGGCACCTGAAGATGTCTAAGAATTAAGTTTTTAGAAAGTGGATAAATAATAAAAAATAATTAAATGATTAGACTAAAATGATTAATAGAAATCTCACAAAATAATGGGAATTTTGTGGTGTGTGCAGGACCTTTAAATAGCTTATAAACTTTATCTAATAAATTGCCTATTGACATATGTACAATCTAAAAACTAATTAAAAATTAAGATGGATTTCTCATTCTTTAAATGCTTAGTGTATATTACATGAGTAAGAAAAAGAGTTACTTAAAAATTATGATTACTTGGGTGCACACTATATGACACTATATATATAAAGTACAAAACAAGACAAAACTATTTGATGCAATTATAATTCAGGTTAATTGTTATCCTTGGGAGTAGGGAGAAGTAACTAGAAGGGAGCATGAGTGGATCATCCAGGAATACTGTTCATTTGATGGTTCTTGATTTGTATCAATATTATATTTCAAGGAGATACTTTTTCAAGTTTGTATCTTTAGTACTTCAGAATGCAATTACATGCAAGAGGAATGAAAAAATGAAAAAGTATTCAATGCATAATGCTGTAGAATTTGTGTTACTCTCATTCACACAGAAAAATATACCATTTTAAATGTTCAATACAATTTAAAGTTTGAAGTATACATAATCCTTTATTTTTCTTAATATTTGACATACACATAAAGATTCAAGTACCCATGTCTTTTCCTAAGCATTGTCATAAAGGTGGCCAACTGAATAGAAATTCTTTTCTCTTATAAATTATATTTCACCCCAGGAATACTTTCAGTCGAGGAAATATTTAATGTTCCAATGATATCTGTACCAGTTTGATATGATTTATGAATTCCAAAAATAGATACTGGACTATGTTTGTAAACTCATCTGTACCTGGATATGATTAAATGATGATTAGGGCTTTGATTGGGCAATGTCAGTAGGATATTGTGTCCCCAACCACCAAGGGTAAAGGGAGCCCAAAACTGCCCAGCAGAGCTGAAGAGTTAATTGGAGTTTTCATGCTGGAGTTTTTGTTGTTGTTGTTGTTGTTTGTTTTTTATTGTGGGTAAAAATCAAATTTTTCACAATACAAACCAATATTTGTTAAATGATATATAAATATATATGCATATATATGCATTTGCTTACATCAATGTTATTTATATATATATACAAATCTTTTAAAAGATGCTTAGATTACATAAGTGTTACACAAATATTACAGGGTTCCCATGTTCCCCACCTCCCACACCTCCCATACCATCCCACATAAACATCTTTCATTAGTGTGGCACATCACCTGCAATGGACATACACATTATTGGACTTTGTCACTAAGCATAGACCATAGTTCACATTGTAGACATCACTCTCTCCCACACAGTTCTGCATGGTATATGCTGATGTAAAATGACCTATATCTGTCATTGTAATGTCACTCAGGAAAATTCCCAAGTCCTGAAAAAGCCCCTGTATTACAACTGCTTTTCTCTTCCCTGCCCCAAAAGTGTCTAGTGGCCACTGACTCCACCTCACTGTTATAATTTCTTCCATTTCTTGAATCACAATGTCTACAACAGAATACCATTAAGTCCACACTAGTCCATAGCTCTTTCCCCAATCCTGAGGATTCTAGGATGGTCATGTCCACTCCACCTCCAAGTTAGAGTGAGCTTATATGCCATGGATACAGTGCATGGGATTTTCCTGCCTACAGCTGCAGGCTTTCTCCATTCCCTGGGATGGCCATTGTCCATCATCGTCTCCTCATCAGGTGACTTGGGTGAGTCCATTGAGCTGTAGAGTAGGAGTTTTGAGCTGGATCCTAGAAAGTAAGCACACAGAGGAGAAGAAGACCTGAGCTTGGAAAGAATGAAGCCCCAGGGAAAGAGACAGAACTTGTTACCTGAAAGTCTCCAGCTGGCCTTGTGGTGAAAACAGAAGAGCTGAGCCCAGAGAGAACGGAGCCCTGGGAAGAAAGGAACTCAGGAAGCCTGAACCCTGGCAGATGTCAGCAGCCATCTTGCTCCAACACATGGCAATAGAGGTAAGTAATTTACACTTTATGGCCTGGTAACTGTAAGTTTCTAGCCCAGATAAATACCCTTTATAAAAAAACCACCTGATTTCTGGTATTTTGCTTCAGCACCCCATTGGCTGACTAATACAGAATTTGGTTACAGAGAGTGAGGTAATGCCTCATCTATGGTGGATACTTGGCATTTTGTGTCAAATGAATGAATAAATGAAATTAGTCAATTGATTATGAAACTTATTAAAGAAATATTCCTGTGTATATACTAGGAGTATTTTAAACTACATTGAGAAGAATATAAGGATGTGAGTTATTAGAAACCATTGTAACTTGGTCAGAAAAGATACTTTGGAAAATAAGCTTGGCCTTCCTAGGCTCTGACACAGGTAACTAAATTCAAAATTCAATTTGGGGACATTACTATTGATCTTGCAGGAATAAAGTGAATTAGCAAGTAATATCTTAAACAAATATATGCCAAAAATTAGATAATCTAGGTGGAATGGACATATTTCTAGAAATATGCAAATACATCAAAATGACTCAAGAAAAATAGGAAATCTGAACAGTCTATAAGAAGTAGAAAGATTGACTCAATAGTCAAAAACAAATGCTCTAGACCAGATGACTTCACTGGTGAAATCTAACAAACATTCAAAGAATTACCAACTCTTCTCAAATTCTTCCAAAAATGTGAAGAATAGAAAGCAATCCCTAACTTATTCTATGAGGCTAGCTTTACACTGTTACCAAAGTCAAGTAAAGATAACATGGGATCAGAAAATTTGAGACCAATTACCTTTATGAACAAAAAATGCAAAAATCCTCAACAATAAGAAACCAACAAGATGGCAGCAGAGTAAGGAGCTCCTAGAGTCAGTTCGAGCTACAGGGCAATTAGTAACCATCCAGAGCTACCGAAAACATCTGTTTAATTGCTCCAGGAGACAAGAAAATCATCCTGGAACATCCTTGAAAGAATGGAAGGATCAGACTGCCCATCTTCAGAGAGCATTCATAAGTACAGTACTCCATGTCAGTGAGGCCAGTGCCCATCCTCCATTGACAGCACAAGCCACCTTGGGAGCTATGTCGCTGCTGGAATTGTATGCGCAACTTTGAAAAATGGGGGAAGAGACACGGTCCTTCAACAACTTCAGCTAATGATTAGTAAATTTGTCTGGCTAAAGTATAAACCAAGAATGGCTTAAGTTTGGACATGTCAGTTAGAAAAAGGCTGGTAGCCACCATTTTATCTCCACCCCCATCATGCAGGGAAGTGGAGCTGACTGAAAGTCACTAAAATGGTAGTGACCAACTTCTTTCCATCCAGATCAGATTGCAGCCCTAGCTTAGGCTTCAACCCCACCTCTAGCAGGGAGGAGAATCGCAGGCCATGCATCAGCTTCTCTGGGTATAGCTGGTACAGACTGAAGAGTTAGAAGTCTACTGGAGTAACTGAAGTCATTTTAGACACACATAGCATAGACTGCTGTCTACACCTGCAGCTCCATTCCTGCCCTAGACATGGGAGGAAGGGTTGTGAAGTTTCATCAGTCTTTCTGGGCAACTAGAGTTTAGACCTGCATGCCTTGGATTATTACACATGGCTGCAGTTATGTCCTTATCCTTGGCAAAGGAGAAAGTTGGGAGAAGAAGTTTCATCTGTCCCTTGGGCAATGAGGGCAGCCTGAGCCTCCACAGCTTACAGCACCAACTACATGCTTTGCTCCTACTACGCAACTGGCAAGGGAGAAAGGGAAAGAAATCCCTAAACTAAAGAGAGAAACTATACCCAGAATAAATACATCTAGTAAGTCAGATGCCAACAAAAAATTACAGCCCACATCAAGAAACAGAAAGATATGACCCTGTTAAAGGAACAAGATAAGACTCCAGATGACATAAAGGAGTTAGACAATTAATCATAGATGTTCAAACAAATATCCTTAATAAATTCAATGAGATGTCTAAAGAGATTGAGGATATTAAGAAGACATTTGATGAGCACAAAGAAGAATTTGAAAGCATACATAGAAAAAGAGCAAATCTTTGGAGAATGGAAAGCACAATAAATGAAATTAAAAATACATTGGAATCATATAATAGCAGATTCGAGGAGACAGAAGAAAGAATTCTTAAGCTTGAATAAATGGCCTTGGAAAGTGAACATACAAAAGAACTGATGAAGGAAATAATGGAAAGAATTGAACAACATCTCAGGGAATAAAATGACAGCAAGAGACATGCACAAATATGTGTCATGGGAATCCCAGAAGAAGAGAAAGGAAAAGGGGAGAAGCAATATTTGAAGAACTAATCTTAGAAAATTTCCCAGCCCTATTGAAGGAAATGGATATCCATGTCCAAGAAGCACAACATACTCCCATCCAAATAATCCAAATAGAACAACTCTGAGACACATACTAATCAGAAAATCAAATGCCAAAGACAAAGAGAGAATTCTGAGATCAGCAAGAGAAAAGCAATGCAGAACATATGAGGGATACCCAATAAGATTAAATTCTGATTTCTCATCAGAAACCATGGAGACAAGAAGACAGTAGTATGATATATTTCAGATGCTACAAGAGAAAAACCCCGATCCAGAATCTTATATCCAACAAGATTGTCTTTCTAAAATGAGGGTGAGTTTAGAGTATTCACAGATAAACAGAAACTGAGAGAGTTTGAAACAAAGAGGAGAAGGTAAAAGATGGTGTCGGCTTAGGAGGGCGACTGCGAGCAGCTCCCAGATCATGGCAGAGAGTGGACAGAGTGTGGCACGGGTGTCTGTACAGTGGGTGTGTGGAGTAAGAAGCTTGGGACATCTATTTGGACAGATCGACGGTGTGGACTGAACCATAGAGATTCGTGAGTTTTAAGCCTGCCTGTTGTGCTTAACACAGTCGGCTGACCCCACCCTTACAGGGAAAAAAATAAGCCAGCTGGAACAGCGACTCCCGTCACTCCGGTAACTGGGTAACCGACCCAGTGGAAGGGGGTTTTTTATGAGGGGGGAGTTCTGGTAAGAGAGCCTTATTGTCTGGGGATTTGGCTTCCTGAAGCCCCCCGCAACTTAGACGAACAAAACAGCTGCAGTGAATCAGACCCGGAGGAGGGGAGGGGTTAATCTTCTAGGGAGTTGAGTAGCCAAGCAGTGCAGGAATTAGCCCCGGCCCGCGGAGCTGAGAAGAGGGGCAATCCCCAAAAGAGGGAGAGTTCTGACAGAAAGTAGAGAGGGGATATTTTAGCTGTTGATCTGCCTGCCTGAACCCACTCATAACTTTGGGGAGCAGATAAGCCAGCTTGAAGTAGCGCCAGGCTGAGGGGAGAGGCGAATCTGCAGTCTACCTCATTTACACGCAGGCCGATGACGCAGAGCTCTGATCCAGAAAGGCAAAGTCTGTCAGAGTCTGCAGTTCTTAGCATTCTGCACATCAGAATTTTGCGTCCCTGGGGAATGCAGAAATTGGGAAGTGCTTGATTAGTTTCCAGGATTCCAGTTAGAGACTCTTCCGTAAGGGGGGTTGTCTAGAGAAGGACTTATTTTTGGTCCTGTATTATGCCAAAAAATAAATAAATAAATAAATAAATAAATAAATAAAACAGTCCCTTTAATAAACAAAAAATAAATTCTTTTTAAATTAGTTTAATAGCCAAAACTTCTTCAGGACCTGCATACAAAAACCCTGTGGGGAAACTGTTTGATAAACACAAGCAGGCTGAGAGAATCCATGGGACCCCAGGGAATATTGATCCCCATTAGCTTTGTTTGACTGCTTGCCAGTGTGATTGCTTGCTTTTTCTCTGTTTATTTGTTGCCTCTTGCTTTTTTTCCTTTTTCCTCCCCCCTTTCTGATTTCTTACATTTTTTTAAAAAATTAGGTGCTCCTAGCTTCTCTCTTCTTTGCTGTGCTTCTTTTTCATTAATTTCCCATTCTCCCTATATTTTGATTTTGTATTCCAAACTATCTACTATCGCTCCTTCATCTTTCTGCCCTCTGCTTTCTGTTGTGGCTATTAAATTTCACGTTTTTTCCATACGCCCACAACTCAAGGGTGTCAATTTCTATTCCCTCTATTTTGTTTTTCTCTTTCTTTATTAATATTAACTGTTTTAGCCCTTTCTTAACTCTTTCTCTCCCTCCTCATTATTCT
>JAQZBX010006303.1:0-53566 GCA_029593785.1 Cabassous unicinctus | reverse complement strand
TATTTCAGTGTTCCGGGAAGCCAATGAGGATGAGAGTGGTTTCACCTGCTGTGCGTTCTCAGCACGGGAGCGGTTCCTGATGCTTGGCACCTGCACGGGGCAGCTGAAGCTCTATAATGTGTTTAGTGGTCAGGAGGAGGCCAGCTATAACTGTCACAACTCGGCCATCACGCACCTTGAACCTTCCAGAGTGAGTGTGTCTTCCTAGGTTGCTCTCGGTCATTCTTCTAAGACAGGTTGGCGAACTAAACTATGAACCTGTGTGTTGGCTGCCTGTTATTTTACATAGGGTTTCATTAGAACACAGCCATACTCATATGTCTATGCATTGTCTGTGGCTGCTTTCGAGGCACAAGACAGAGTTGAGTAGCCACAACAGAAACTATGTGGCCCACAAAACCTTAAATATTTACTGTCTGGCCCTTTAAGAAAAAGTTGGCCGAGTCCTTTTCCAGCACCTGGATATATATTGTTCCTCTCTTTGCTTCAGTTGGAAACTGAGCTTAAAGTACTGTGAATTTGTAGGAAAACGAGTATTATATGATTCCCATGGGTGATAGTTTATTACTACTGTTCTCTGGATGGAATTAACACCTTTGGGTTTCCGAAAGTCAGGGCTGTTTAGATAAGGATAGCTTTTCTGATTTTAGAGGAAAGGGGGCTCACCCTTTATTGGGCTTTCTTTCAAAAGACTAAGAGTTCTCATCTAGAAATCTCTTCAGATGGCTATTTCAGGTGGAGACTGAAGGAATGGCTGAATATTAAGAAAAGAAAAACCATCTTTTCCAAATTCTTTTCCCCTTCCTTGAACTATTGTATTTCACGTTCCAGGAAAATCTGGTATTTTCCGGAACATTGCAGGTACGGTATACTTAAATCCCAGTGGCTGGGTTCCTGGAATTTTCCCAATCTTCCCTTTAATCCAACAATATTTTTTAAGTGTAAATTTTAAAATGTTAATGGTAGATAGTGATGTATGTATATATGTAAACACATGATTACCCACCTTAGACCTCCTTTTTTTAGGACGGGTCCTTGCTGCTGACATCTGCTACTTGGAGCCAGCCTCTGTCTGCACTTTGGGGAATGAAGTCAGTATTTGATATGAAGTATGTATCTACTTTTGTGACCTAGTTTCTCTTTTATTTACCTATTTATACCCCTCTTCATCCAGTCCTGAGAATAGAGAAATGCTGTCAGTTATTGCTAACTTCCTCCCCCGAGGCTCATGTTTGACGTGATTTTATCTTGATTCCTAGATGGTCTAAGCAGGTATATACATTCCTTTTATGCAGCAGACCTTCCGGTAATCCAAAACAGCAGATCTGTGTATTTTCTCGTGTTCACGTATAACAGCTGCACTCTTTGCTGGGGCATATTTCAAAGATGGTTGTGCTCTATTAGCCATTTCACTAACCGAGTGATTCCTTTTCTAATTCTTTGGGGTCTGTTTGGACAAACTGATGGAGGAATTTTCTTTTTAATTTTAATTGTACGTTTTTTTCTCCTCTTTGACAGCTAATGATATTTGGGTGCATATGATTAGGCAAGAGGCTGAGGATCACCTTTATTTTTCAGTTACTTAAAGGAATATGTCCTGAAGGTCTGTCATTTCAGTTCTTCTGTTGTTTGTCTGTAGGCATTCCTTCACGGAAGATCACTATGTTGAGTTCAGTAAGCACTCTCAGGATCGGGTCATAGGCACAAAGGGGGACATTGCCCATGTAAGTACTTAAGAATCCATTGTTTTCAAGCTGATGATACCCATTTTTTCATAATAAAATCTTCTGAACTGTGAATGTGAGGGCTTAAATCATATGGGAACTAAAAATTACTTCATGATATTCATTCCATTTAGAGTCTAGAAGTGTAATAAAGTAGTTTTAAGCTATTTGGGAAAAATGTAAAAGGGTTGGACATGAACTTAATCTGGGAATTTGAAAAATACAACATATTTTTGAGCACCTAAGTTTTAGGTGGAAGTCTGTGCTTTTATGGAGCCTCATGAGGGAGACAGAGACTAAACAAAGAAGCAGACATGTGGCATGTCAGGTGGTAAGTGCTGTAGAGAAAAAGAGTAAGATGTAGGAAATGCTTGATGTTGGTGTGGGGGACTTCTGTTTTATATAGGAATAGTCAGCCTTGTGGCTTTGGTAACATTTAAGCAGAGCTTTGGAGGAAGTGTGGATATCGTGGGGCAAGAGTGTTCCAATGCAGAGGGAGAAGCGGGTGGGAGGGAGAAGAGAAGGTAAGTGCCGAGGTCAGTGAGGGGACCAGGGGCCACATCGTGTGGCATCTTAGAGGCTTTGTTCAGGACCTTTGACTTTTCCTTTGAGTTGAAACTGATGGAGGGCGAGCAGGGATACATGACTGATACAAAGTAGGATGGGGCTGGGCCTTGGGGTTTGGACACATGGAGTTTGAGATTCTGTTAAACATTAGGTAGGGAACGAGCAGTCGAATGTACACATTGGGAGTTTAGGAGAGAGATCTAGATCGGGGATGGGAGATAGAAATTTGGTTGTTGCCCATACATATGTCATTAGTTCCATGAGCCTGCATGAGATCACCCCAGGGCATTAGAGATATGGGGATGGTGGGGATGGAGCCCTGGCATCAGCCGATATTTAGAAGTTACAGATTGAGGAAGAACTTGGAGACCAAGGTGGGTGGCCAGTAAGGCAGGAGAAAGAGGTGCCCTAGAAGCCAAATAAAGACCATGTTTCAAGGGAGGATTGATCAACTGGGTCAGAAACTGCTGAGAGGTTGTGTAAGATGAATGCTGAGAAGTGCTCTTTGGTTTAAAAGTGTGGAGGTCATTGTTAACTGTCAGGAGCTGGTTCCATGGCTCGGTGGGGTGAAAATCCAATGAGAATGGGTTCATAAGGGTACAGGAGGAGAGAAGTAAAGACCATGAGTATAGACATCTGTTTTGAGGTGTTTTGCTGAAAACAAAAGTAGAGTAGTAGCTGTAGAGAGGAATGGAAGGGGGAGTGGAGGGGTGAAGGAGTGTTTCCCTTGACCTTTTAGTTGAAGGTGTGAAAGCATACAGAAAAGTTGAAAAAATAGTACACATACCCACTGCCTAGATTCATTATTTGTTAGTATTTTGCCCTATTTTCTTTCTGTGTAAATGTGTTTGTTTTTCTGCTTCATTGAAAGTAAGTTGCAAACATTGTGACATTTTATCCCTAACTCTACTCTAGCAAGTGTCTCCTAACAATAGTAAAGGCATTTTATAATAAAATCACACTACCATATCAAATTTAAGAAAACTTAAAGTAATTCCTTAATATCCTTTAATATCTTCTAGTTCATTCTCAGTTTTCCCAGTTGTTCTTGATGTGTTTGGTTTCAATTTTTTTTTTTTTTTCTTTTTTGAACCAGGATCTAGCCAAGATTCATACATTGCATTTGGTTGTAATGTCTCACTAATTTTTTAAAGCTAAGAGCCATTTCTTCAATTTTCATGACATTGACTTTTGAAGAAACCAGGCTAGTGGTCTTATCCCATGTTCTAGATTTGTTTGTTTTCTTGTGATATTTCCTTACTTGTTCTTATACCAAAAGGAGGATTTTTTTTTTTTTTTTAAAGATTAGAAATATTACAGCATGTCTCTAAGCTGATGGGAAAGATCTGGTCTCTGCATAGGTTGCCCATTGTGGACTGTGGAAACTTTTAGTATTGCAGAGCCAAAATATGTATACTGGGAGATGAGAGTATTTTACTGACACCTGTCTCCCAAAAATAACCCTTACGGAGTACTCTGTGGGCCATCTTTGATTGCTCCACATGGAGAGTTTCTCGGTTTTAATCTTAGAAACAAGGTTTTCTTTTTTTCGTAAAGGGGAGGGATAAAGAGATGGTTTTCTTATCTTTACCACAGTCTTATTTCTTATTATTTATGGAAAAGGGATTTTTCAAACCTTTAATGGGAACCAAAAACACTTAAACCTTGCTTCGGTGGGTGTGGTCTTCTTTTCTAGTTGTTTTAGAATATAGGATTAGGTAAATTTGGAGGGATTTTACACAGCTTCTCTTTGAATTTGTTAATGGATGTGTTGGTCTGATTTTTCTTTCCCCCACCCTTCTTCTCTAAAGATTTATGATATTCAGACTGGCAACAAGCTGTTGACTCTGTTTAACCCAGATCTCGCCAACAACTACAAGAGGAACTGTGCCACCTTTAATCCTACAGATGATCTTGTCTTAAATGATGGCGTCCTCTGGGATGTCCGCTCTGCACAGGCCATCCATAAGTTTGACAAGTTCAACATGAACATCAGTGGTGTTTTCCATCCGAATGGGCTGGAGGTCATCATTAACACTGAAATTGTATCCTTTACACTCATGTCTTACTTTCCGTTGGTTATCTGGGTTGTGATGCAGGAATAATTTTTTTTTTTCTTTTCCCACCAAAACTTGGTTAAAATGTCCACACAGGGCCTTCTCTGCTGGTTTGAAGTGTTTGTCAATCTCCAGTGGCCTCTTGGAGACTTTGGTAATTGCTGGTGATATTAACTGGCACATTATCTTTGTACTGGGTAGAATGACCAGATTCTTGTCCCCACTTTCCCAAGTATTGAGTTGACTTTTATTTATCTTCAGAAGGATTTCACTTTTGCTGTATAGAAATCAATTGCCAGAAATAAGAGTAAAATGAAGGCTCCCACTGAGAGGAAGGGAGCTCACGTAGCTTCCGTGTCTGTGAGGATACAGTAGGATATTTTCAGGGACATTATTCAGTATTATGTATTCTACAAGCTTCTGTTTTACCTTGAGCCCATCATCTTTTCCATGTCTTTTAAATTGAGGGCCTGGACTCATCAGCATCAATACTTAGCAGGGGGATAAAGTGATTTTTCCAAATTTCCCTCATAAGTTTAGATGAGAAGTTTTATGTAAAATAGTGTTTCCTTGACCACTCCTTTCCTAGTGGGACCTTCGCACTTTCCATCTTCTACACACAGTTCCTGCTCTGGATCAGTGTCGTGTGGTGTTCAATCACACAGGGACAGTGATGTATGGAGGTAATAAACCTTGGACTTTTCTTCAATCCCTTCTCCCTTCTCTTCCCTCTCACTTAATTTGATGCTTCCTTTTTGGAAATACCTCTCACTTGTGAATTGGAAAGCATCTAAAAGTTGCAGCATAAAAGATAAAATGACAGTACAAGTGATGACAAAAGAGAATAAGATAATGTTGATTTAGGGTGAAAGGTTTAAAGATAATGTTAGTTTTGTATAGAAAGAAATTCCATGTAGGACTCTTCCCCGTGTGTGGTTTTGATCTTGAAGAACAGCCTTTGCATTAGCTGTCTTGTAAGCCTCCAGTGGTGATACTGCTTGGGAGCTGTATAACTGCTTGGTCGCAGTTCCTGTTTGCCCCAGTCTGGGGGACGTGCAAGGAGGATGCTCTGAGAGGCACTGAGTGGGTGCAGGGCAGTGGCGCTTTTGGCTGTTGATGTTTTCTGCCTTTGTGAGTAGGGGCAGTTCTGGTTCTGACTGTGTTGCTTCGTTCCTCTTCCCCCACAACTAGCTATGCTGCAGGCGGACGATGAAGATGACTTAATGGAAGAAAGGATGAAAAGCCCTTTTGGATCATCCTTCCGAACATTTAATGCAACTGACTACAAACCTATAGGTGAGCATGAAGGGCTAGGCACTGGTCATTTTGTCGTGTTTTGGTGTTCCTTATTTAAGGTCCTCCATCTTCTGGGAGGACTTAATTTTTCAGTGAAAATCAGGAGTTAGGGAAATAGATTTAAAAAACAAAAATGCTCCTCAGAATTTTTAGAGGAAAAGAAGGTTTTAAGGTCATAGCATTAGTCCAGTCCTGAGTCTTGTCACATTCTATTCTCCAGCGACCATCGATGTGAAACGGAACATCTTTGACCTGTGTACAGACACCAAAGACTGCTATCTTGCTGTCATTGAGGTAAAGGGAACTTGCAGAGACCCTGCTCTTTGGTTCTGATATTTAGGATCCTTTTGAAGTTGTGCTATAGGCATTTTATCTGGTATAAGATGCGTTCTAAAGTTGATAACTGCCTGATGGTAAATTATCATGACAGTAACCTGCCTTTTGATGGGTTTGGGAATTACACAGTACAAGACAAGAGTAAGGAAATCCCAATATAAGACAGCTTAGAGTCCCACCTCCCCTTATCCTGGGCTCATGCCGCCCTCCCTTTCTCAAAAGGATGGCGGTCTCTCCTGTGCCTTTGCCTCCCCTACCCAAGCCTTCTCATCCTGTTTTCTCCCCCTCCCCATGACCTAGGTATAACATTTTCAGAGTCAGCTTGAGAATTTTTGGTATTGGAAGCTCTGGAAGTGACAGGGTCAAGGTTTGTGGGTGCCGTGAGTGCTGAGGCATGGGTGTGGGCCCTCTGCACACTGACTTGGGTCTGGGTGCTCTGTTTCAGAACCAGGGCAGCATGGATGCGCTAAACATGGACACCGTGTGCAGGCTGTACGAAGTGGGCAGGCAGCGCCTGGCGGAAGATGAGGATGAAGAGGAGGACCAGGTCAGTGGGCTTTGAGGTTTCTTTCTGCTGAGGTTATGGTGCTCTTCAGCTCTTTGCTCTTGGGGGGTTTATAAGGTCAGCCTTTGCTCCCTGCTGCCATATTCTGAAGCCCTGTCCCAGGCCCTTGACCCCTGAAATTGAGACAGAAGAAAGCTGATTTTTATTTTTCCAAAACCTTGATTGGTACCTGATGATCTTGTGAGTTTCCATTTGTAGATTAATTTGCAGGTGAGCAACCTCTGATCTTTTTCAGAGATTTCCTTGAATCTGTCTTTGGTGTGCCAGTGGCCTATTCTGGTTTCCGGATAAGCCCCCGTACTCCCAATGTCAGTACGAAGCAGAAAAGTCACTCTGCTGAGGATGGATTGTAGAAGGTGGCTTATTAACCTTTATAAAAGTCTGGTTTGCATTTTCTCAGTTTCATAGCATAATCTACTTTTAGAGTAATGGACTGGAGCTTTTAAGTAGAGAAAAAAATGTGATGCTTTTGAGAAATTAAACATTCCCCAAATGTTGTATCAAAGGGTTATATCAGGTTCTGCAGAGTCTTGGATTTTCTTTTTCATAGGGGATTTTAGTTGTGTTCATCTAATGCTAGGCACTTGCCTGTATGGTGTATCAGTATTGGTTCTGCATAGTTTCTCCAACTTCTGAGCTTCAGCAGCTCTTCCCTGTCTACTGGGCTCACGCTCATTCTGTGCATGCAGTACATTCTCCAGGCCAGGTTCTTTTGTTGAATCTTCTGAGAAATACTCAGTACTGAGGGAGTTGTGAAAGTTGAAAATGAATGAGTAGGGTTTGACTTTCTTTTGTTGCAGATATTCAAGTAGGTAGGTAAAATGCCCTTTTTCAAGATCTTGGGTTCGTTTGTGTTTTTTTTCCCACCACTGTGCCCTCACTTAGTCTAGGCGCTTTGTCTCCTCTTTAAGGTGCTCTGGGGAAGGGATAGGAACATCGTAGGGTGAGAGGAAGCATGCTGCTCTCTGTGTCCATTGCCACAGCTCTTTTGCATTTTTATTATAAAGGACAGTTAGGCTGCAGGGTTTGAATCCACTTCACCCAGTGCCGCCAAGGATTGGTTAAAAAAGGATTTCCATTAATGCTTTCCAGCTGCATGGCCTGTAGGGGCCTCAGCAGTCTTATTGGTTTTATGGGTGAGAGGAGCTGGCATTGTTTAAATCTCATGTGAGTTATGAGATAGAGGTAAAAGGAAGGGGTTTTCAGATGCCTTTCAGATGGAAACTTGATATCTTTTTTTCATTTGTGACATGGACTGTAATATTCCTTGGAGTGCTGTACTGTTTTAACTTGTGCATGTTGCTAGTCTTTCTTGGTACCAGAGCTGGCAAGTGGTATTAGATCCTCCAAACTGTGTCGTTGCTTTGTGTGGGTTTCTTAGCAGTGTCTGCTCTTTTATTCATCTGTTTGCTAGATTGGACATCCTCTCCCTTAGACATCCTCTTCCCCTACCTCCTCCACTTGATGCATACTCTTTCCCTCTTTGGATGTTATGAAACAAGATGTAGCTTATCACCATAGAAGGTGTGGTTGTCAAAGCATTTATCTGTACTTTACAGTAGTACAGGTGGCTTCAGGCCATCCCATCCTCCATGGTTGTATTTATCACTTCTAAACTTCAGTTCTGTCTCAGGCTTCTTGGATGTTACCTGTTGCACTGTAAATCTGAAGGAAAAAATGGGTTTAAGTTATTCACCAGTGCAACGATCCCTACGCACCTACATCCTTGTATGTTTATGAGGCAGCAGGCAGCAGTGGGCAGCAGTCATCTTTGGGTAACCATCACCTGGGTCCAGATCTCCAAAGATAGGTCCAAAGACAGACCTCCTGTCTTTGAGGGGGAGGTCAAGAAAAGGCACTTGAGGATTGCCATAGACACCTCCGGAGCTGGAGGGCTGTGCCCAGGGTTGGACTCATTCTTCCTACAGACATGGAGTGGTGAGAGGCAAAGGCACTGGAGGTGGGTGGTTGTGGAAGCAAGGGACCACCATAAGGGGACCATGTAAGTGTCTCTCCCCTCACCCCACGACCCCAGGGAGCCTTAGCTCAGGGAAAGACTGATGCATTCACCTTCTGTGGTTCTATGTAACTTCCCTTTTTTTTTTTTTTTAACTTAATAATTTTTAATTATATACACTTATTTTCCCATAGTATACGTATTTTCTTGTATTCTATTAGTTTTTTCTAAAAACAGGTTTTTATTTTTTCTTAGAGAGGTTATGTGTTTACAGAACAATCATGCATTAACTTGCCTTTTGAGAGGTTAGAAGGAAGAAAGAGATTTAAAAGGGTGGTGGGATGGTGGTTAGGACTTCAGACTTCCTGGTGCAGGAAGGAAAAACAGAAAGCTGCCTTGGCATGGACAGCCAAGACAGAAGGGCAGGCTCAGCAGAGCTGTAACGAGGGCCTCAGAGCTTCCCAGTTCTGACAGGAGTAGGTGTGTGGTAAGTGTGTGATGCAGGGGAGCTGCCGTGCTGATACCACAGTTCTTCTGGATCATCTCTTGTGTTTCGTGCTGGAAGGACATCCACTAGAGAACTGCTTATGTCCTCAAGCCCTTGGCTTTGTGGTTTTCGATTTAGAGATGTTTTCAGTGGTAATACCATGTTTATTTAATTCTCCTTTGTAACTTTAATTCTGTTGATTCCCGTGTCCTCCTTGACTCTTGCAGTAGTCTCCATCAGATGACTCCCACAGCCTCTTCCTTTGCCAGTTTGTTTTTAAAACTCATTTTACTTTGTATGTGTCACCTGATTTTCAGACTAGCTGCTTCTCATTTTCATATGAATCATTTGCTATTCAAAGTTTTCTCCCTGTCTTAGATATCTGCTTGCAGGTCTTCTTAGCTGTTCATGACCTACATGGCTCAGGGATGCAGGCACCCATGACCAGCACCTTTGAGTTTGCCCTTTCACCTTAGCAAAATAAACTCAGAAGCTTGAATAGTCACCTGATAAAATGGTCCAACATAAAGTGCCTATATAAGTGGTTGTGGTTTATTTATTTAAGCAGCATTATTGAGATATAATTTATATACCATAAAAATGATTCTTTTGCCCTTATGTTTAAATAAGTCTGGAGATCAACAGGAAAGAGTGAACTTTACCACTATACTGATGAAAAACATCCACAGCGTATTTGACAGCCATAAAATGAGCTGTTCTTAGGCTGCCTGCCTTCAGACATTTGATGCGAAGAGAGAGAAGCCAGTTACCTATCAAAGCTCATGTCATCTGTTGGGATTATCAATTTAGTCAACTTTGATGTTAGTGTTTAGGAAAATTTAAAAAGATTAGTAATTGATCATTGTTCCTAGTTTTTGAAAAGCCAATTCGTTTAAACTATAGTTAACCTTAAATTTATAAAAGCCTCAACAAGGGAATAATGCTCTCTTTTTTCCACTCCATTTTGGGATCTGGGACACACTATGTGCTGTGCTTCCTGTGTGTTCTCCACTGCCTAGAAGCGGATGGTAAGAGTCTTTACTGATTACACACCTACTGCACGCCTGGTCAGAGCTGAGTGTGATGATTCCTGAGAGGCTCTTTTTTCTTAAAATATTTAAACTGTGTGTGAGTTAGATTCTGCCAGTGAGGAGTGAAAAATACAGGTGCTTATGACCCTGAAATGAACCTATAGCTTTTAAGGATGGTTAACACCAGGAACAAGTGCTAAGTGGAGAAGCAGGAGTTTAAATTTTGCAAAAGATGACATGTTGAATTGTTGAGGCAGTAGGCTCCGGTTTGAATTACCTGCCCACTCCCCCTTTTTTAAAAAAAAAGCTATCCTAGTTTTGAGATAACCTAATTTCTGATCATACTTTAAGAATAGGTATTTTAAAACTTTGTAGTTTTGGAGGAAGTATAGGCTCAAAGCCATTTCTCTTCAAAAACAGTTATGTGAAGATTTCTGAATGGTCTAAAAAAGCTGTCATAAAGTAGGTCTTTAATTATCTACTGAAAAGCATATGGGAGTTATTCTGTTTAAGTCCTAAAGGATAAGATAGTTTGATGTAGCAGAGAAGGTCAAAGGGAATACCTGGATTTATCTTCTTGGTTCTGTCATTGGAAGTTGGTGGGCAGGATTACAGAAAAGTAGAACCTTAGAACTGGGAGGTACTTGAGAGGTCTTGAGCAGTGCTTCTTAATTAGGGGTGCATTTGCAATTCCTGGGGACTCTTTCCCAAATCCACCTGCACGATCTTCATTAGTACAGATTCTGATTTTAATCTGCCTGAACCCAGAGTGGGATTTAAGCATGTGTGTTTTGAAAAAAAGTTTTTCCAGATGATTTTCTTGGTCACACCTGATTAAGAGCCACTGATTTAATTAAACCATCTCATTTAATAAGAAATTGAGATTCAGAGAACTTGGCATGTGATGACTCAGTAAAGGATCATTGCTGTGCTGTAACTCTGTAACGCGGCATTGTTATGGAGCCCTGGGGGCTTTTGATCTGGAAAGGGAGAAGATCGTTTAGAGTTGGAGAGACTGGAGGCTGACAAGAGGAGAGGGAGGGAGCACAGGAGTTGAGGGCAGTGGGAGTGAAGAGGAGGGAGCACTGGGGATCCCAGATTTGTGGGAAACAGCATTTGAATTGCTGTGAAGCCATGGAAATGGAAGAAATGAAAAATGTGTGAGATTTTCGATCTGGTAAATGGGAGAAGTGTGGATAAGGTGCTAGACTTAGGGGTGGGTTGAGTTCAGTTTTGGAATTATGGGATTTTAAGGTTTCTATGGGGCAGCTGGATAGAGCTGTCTAATGAGAGCTCAAAGTTCATTATGAATTTCAAGAAATCCAAAGGCAGAAGTAAAAGTGGAGGAACCCCTACATATAGGGAGGAGACGTGGAAAAGACCAAGGGAGGATCAGGCCAGCAGCACAGGGATGGAGGCCAGGGCTGTGTAGTGTCTCTGTAGGGACACAAGGAGCAGGAGGGCTGCCAGAGGCCTCAGCGTGGGCCATGCAGGCCTTTGTATTCCTTTTGGGGGTTTCATTAATCATAATAAGAATAATAAACCAACACCTTGGATACTTAGAATATGGCAGGCAGTTTCCAAAGAGCTTATAGACACACATGCACACTCCTAGCAACCCCATGAAGTTGACTAAATTGCCCAGGGTCGAGTGTGGTGCTAGTAGAGTTGGGATTCAACTGAGACGTCCTAGCCCCAGAGCACACCCCCCTTAACTGCTGCACCGTGGAATGGTATGGGCAGAAGCCAGACTGTCAGAGCGTTAGAGGGGGAGAGAATGAGTGAGCGAGTGAGCAAGTGGCAACCTGGAGACCAGAAGTAGTGTTTGGGTCACACCTTTTCAAAAGTCCACAGGTAGGAGGAATTTGAAGGCTGCGTAAAATGAAAAGTTGTTAGATTTGGGGGAGCAGAACCTCTTTGCCTAGAAGGTAAGGAGTCAGTGGAGAAATGGGTGACAGTGGATGTGGGTGGGGTGAGGAGAAGAAAGTGCACCTGGGGTGATAATGTCCCAGGTGGCACAGGGTCCAGGGCAGGAATGGAAAGCTGGCTTCCTCCTCGGGCCAGAGGTGGAGGGCACCAGGGGGCAACTGAAGGAGCCCAGGCTGGTGGACCTGTTCTCTGTAAAGGAGAGGGTTTTGTGGCTTTAGATAACATATCAACTTAAGATGGAATGGAGGAAAGAAGAGCTTCAGAATACTTCTGTTGGTAAGTTTTTTTGGTAGCTTAATTTAAGATTCCAACCCTAAAGGAGAAGTCTTAGAGAACTAAAACAAACCAACAAAGCAATATTCCTAGATCCAAAGCATTACCTAAATGTTGAAGTTAACTCAGGATTCCAGCAAGATTTGCTTTTTAAGTTCAGGAATACCTTTTGGCCACTCATTAATAGAAGCTTTACTCTTTAGATACAGGAGAGCGGCTCATGCACCCAAGCATATTCTTTGAATTAGGAGGAATGCTCCAAAAATTGCCTCCTAGAATCTCTTTTGGGTCAGCTACAGGATTAGATTCTGCCACGGCATTTTGGACAGGTCTTGTGAGCCTGTTTCATAATCCAGTTTTCAAATTTAAAATTCAGAAAATGAATTTATGGCCATATCCACGTGTGCCGTGCAGTATGTCAGACCAGCATTGGTCCTTGAAAACTGAGTCTCGATGATGAAGTCATGCATTCTACTTGGGCTTCAGCAAGAGCTCTCCTTCATACTCATTTCTCCTCCTATGTCATGATGGCCTAAGATGGCCTCATGGCCTTCCAGTATGAATAAATATACAACTATTTCTTCTCCTACAAGATTAAGTAAAGATTTAGCTTTTTTGTTAATTGTTCTCTTGCTCAGCTTTGATGATGTTTTTAGAAATGACGGAGGACTGTCTTCCTGAATTTGCTGGCTAAGAGTGCCTATATGAACTGTTTATTCTAACTTTTTATGAACCCACTCAACTACGGGATCTTTTAGAGTTGTGATTTCTTAATTTTAAATATAATAGTTGTATTCCATAAAAGCTTGAAAGACACAGGGTCCTGGATACTCTCTTCTTTAATGTACTGGCCTTTAACTGTGGTATTTTGTTAAGGGAGTAGAGGTAATTTTAAGTCAAGGACATGAAAATATGCCTGGGGAAAAGCAAAAATTGTAATATAGTAGGCAATGGATTATTTTCCCTGAAATTTGATACCCTCCCCTTCTTCAGTTATTTGTATTAATGGATGTGCTTGTAGGGGCTCAAAACTTGTCTGTGCTTCAGTTTATCACAGCTGCCTCTGAGCACCCTCAGCTCCTTCAGGTGGGTGAATGCTTAGTAGCTGCCCGTCTGTGGGCCTCTGAGGCGATGTGTGGGCCAGGCTGTGTGGAACAGTGTCTCAGGCCGTTACGGGTGTCATTCTCACACTCACACACACACACACGTGCAAACATTACGATTACTGGGTATTTGAAGGGGTTAGTTTTTCCTGCATAGCTGCCAGAAATTGTTGAAAAATTTTCAAGTCACTAGATAAAACTGAGTATCAGAAAGTCTTTATTGGTGATTCCAGAATTACCGAAACTCCACAGAGCAGAGCTACTATGATGACTGAGCCTAGTTTACAGTAGAACTGGCAAATACCAGTGACTGGGGAAGCATAGTTGGCAGAGAGTAACACCTTGGGGGGGGGTTATACTTGGCTTGTTCTGTCTTGACTTTCATTAGGACAATGTATTAAATGATTTTATCTTCTTCTTATGGCAGGAATTAAAATCCTCTTACTATTGACAAGGCTGACAGTTGATGTTTGAGCAGAAAGACAAGTGACTGAATGTTGTTCACTTTCACCTGGGAACTCCTGGCATCCTTATCAAAACATGAAGTGTCTTTGTGCTTTCTTCCACTTGCTGAGAAGCAATTTAGATTCTAGTGCACAGTTGAAATCTGTGGCAGATGCCAGAATATCATCTTACAAAGCCCAGGGTACTTAGGGCAAAGTATATCAGTGGTTTTCTGATAATTTTCCTCCCTTTGAGATGTTTTCTTAAGAATGGAAGGATGGACGGTATCACTAGCATACTTTATTTATGTATTTTTTTGACTTGGAACAGAAAATATGGCTGTCAGTGTTCTCTAGGTCTTATTTTGTTCTAATGTTCGTATCATGAGATGCTTATGTAGCACTGTTGGGGTTTACCCGCATTCTTGGTTATAAGAGCAAGAGCAAGAGCTTGAAGGGCTTAGAAGCTGGGCTTTTTCTCAACCTTTGTTAAAGCATTGCTTTTTAGATTCTAGGTAGAAGCTTTTACTCCAGCGATTTGACTGATTTCACTTGCTTTGGTTGATGTAAGAGAGCACGAAGAGCCCCTTTGGATTCGTTGTTATTTAATTAGGAACCTAGATATTGATGGCAGGGACCTGTGTGGAGTGAGTTGTCGGTTTCCTTGGACAAGGGCTGGGTGACTAGTAATGCGTTTGTGGAGTGACCAGTGATCCTTGTCTGAGGGGTGCTTCCAGGGCCTTGGGGCTCACGTGAGTGCCTGTCTCAGCTGCCTCACAAGCCCAGCTGGCCCCTGAAGTCTCTGATAACCCCAAGTTACCACCCTCTACTGACAGTTTCTTCCCTTATCCCTTTGGGAAAGACTCACCGCACAGCCCATGTAGGTTAGGCCTCTGTATTTGCTCTAACAGACCTCACTCATGCTGTCTTACCAGGAAGAGGAAGAACAGGAGGAAGAAGATGATGATGAAGATGATGATGACACAGATGATCTAGATGAGCTTGACACTGACCAGTTGCTGGAGGCGGAGTTGGAGGAGGACGACAACAACGAGAACGCAGGGGAGGACGGGGACAACGACTTCTCTCCTTCTGATGAGGAGCTAGCAAACCTGCTGGAGGAGGGGGAGGACGGGGAGGATGAAGACTCTGATGCGGATGAGGAAGTGGAACTGATCCTGGGGGACAGTAAGTACAGGGTGGCAGCCCCAGGAAAAGGGCCCTTCTCTTGTGCCAGAGGGCACAGCCACACCAGGGCCCTGTGCCCTGTGCCTGAGGACTCCCCTCTCTCTGCCGCATCTGTGATCCTCTGCCCTCCTACCACACTGTGCAGCCAGATGGCTCTCAGCTCTTATTTTTAGAGCAGGGCTGGGCAAACTTTTTCTATATAGGGCCAGACAATAAATGCTCTAAGCTTTGCGGGCCGTAGGGTCTCTGTCACAGTGACTCCGCTCTGCCACTGTAGCATGAGAGCGGCCACAGACAATACCTGAACAAATGTGTGTGGCAGTGTTCCAGGCAAGCGGAACCACACCGGGGCAGGCTGGATCGGTGGGGGGTGGGAGTGAGGGGCTGTTTTTTGTCAACCCGAGCTTCAGAGCATAAACTTTAGAAGGTCAAAGACAGAGTTGGAATCAGTCAGAAGCAGCTTCTCCTGGGTGTTGAGACTCTTCCTTTCTAAAGTTGCAAAGAAATAAAGTCCCTACTGTGGAGGAGTCCTTTCCTGTTTGCTTTCGGTAATTCCTCTTGAAGGCCAGCTGACAAATGTTTCTCTTTGACTTCTGTTTTGTTCACTTCCTTTTTTTTGCCTTCCTCATTCTAAGTTACAAAGAACAAGCCTCCAACCTTTCTAGTAATTTCCCATCAGTACAGGTTTATCAAGTCAAGCTGCCCTTGCTATGCTAATGAATCCTAATAAACCAGCAAGTAGAGCTGAGAGTCCTCTAGCTTTACAGCTGTAGCCCGCATGTCTCAAGAGGACCTGCCTGGCAGTAGCACTGCAAGATGTGTCGCTGCTGACAGTCTCAGGCTTGCTGAGGTCCTGGGTTTTCGTGGTGCTCCCTGCCTGCCTGCGGAGCACTCCTCGCGCTAGCCATTGGTCATGTAGCTGGCCCCGCCAGCACCAAGCAGCCATGGGAGGTATTGGGTCTTTACAGTAGCCACACCGTGTCACTATTTAAATTTAAATTAGTCAAATTAAAAATTTGTGTCTTCATTTTCATGTCCACATTCCAAGTGCTCAAGTAGCCAATGTGTCCACCATATCAGAAAGCACAGATACAGAACATTTCCATCATTTCAGAAAATTCTATCATGTTGGCCTTGGCCCAGCAAATGCCACACCTCTTCATCACAGATGCTTGTTTTCATGATTGGGGTTGGGGTGGTGGGGGTGGTATGTATTTAAGAAATATGAGGGAGTCTCCTGTTCCACAGTGACCTGAATCCATTGTCTTTGAGGTAAGTTTTATGCTTTTAGCCCTCAAGATTTTTAAAGCTAGATGGCTAGGGGGAGACTGGCTTACTTACATCTGTCCTGTTTCCAGTTTTTTTTTTTGTTTTGGTTTTAGGAGGCACTGGGCAGGAACCGAACATGGGACCTCCCATGTGGGAAAGCAGCGCTCAGCCGCTTGAGCCACATCTACACCCTCCAGTTTTGTTTTGTTTTTTAAAGGAGGTACTGGGGATTGAAACTGGAACCTTGTACGTGGGAAGCAGGTGCTCCCATGTACCACTGAGCCCATCCACTCCCCACCAGTTGTTTTTTTTTGAGGATGCTCTGTGGGGCAGTGGGGAGAGCCTTACGTTTGCCCAGCTTCCACTTTTCCATACGTGGAGGCCGAGGTAAATCAGTGGAGCAGGCCTTGTCCTGTTCCAGCCCATGGTCAGAGAGCTGGTTAAGAGGGACGACGGGGCAGAGGACACATGCCAGCATTGGTGGGAATAAAAGGGAGAGCTTTACCAAACCCGTCTGTTATATATGCATAGTGAGTCATGGGGCACAGATTATTAAACCTCCCTTAGATTACTGGTAGTTAATAAAGCAGGTTAGGGAGACAGCAACCGGCAGTGTAGCTTGCGGCAGTATCCCAAGTATCACTTTGCCTTTTCTATTCTTAATTTGAATATAGAGCCACCGTGTTTGGATTTGGCCTATAAAGTCACTACTTCCTTTCTAGCCTTCACTTGTTTAGCTTAGAACATTCCTTCTTTCAAGCCCAAGAAGTAATCTGGAAAACTGTAATCTACCAGTGAGAGTGCTGTTACTTTAACCTGCGTGGGTGTATTTATGATGTGAAAATGCCATGATAGATGATGGACTCTAGAACTTAAGTGGAAACATACAGGCAGCATTTGCATTGTGAGTGCCATTGCTCTTTCTTTGCGCTTTTTATAGGGGATGGCAGGCAGCTTTCAATAGAGCAGACAACATTCTCTGCACCCTTGGTTTGCTAATATTTTGCATCACTAATCTTCTAGAGCAGAAGCTCTTAACCTTTTTGGGGTTATGGAGTCCTTTTAGTATATGTTGAACGCCATTGAGAATATAGAAAACCACACCGTTGTACCTCTGCTTGACTTGCGTAGGTCCCAACTCTCCCAGGGGCCCAAGGAGTCTACGTGCAGAACCCCAGCTCTAGGAAGAAAAACACCTTGACTCTGAGGTGTTTCTCTGCTCCACCCCCTCTATGTTGTAGAGCAACAGGTTAAATACTACAGGCACTGCTTACGTGACCCGAGACTGCCTTTGCCTCAGTCGGACCGCCTTTCAGAAGGGAGGTCCCAGCTGGGGACTGGGATTGGGTCTCTGGCATTTGAAGGCTGAGACAAGGCTAAGGAAGGTGGTGAGAGGAGTGCGACCACCTGCTCATCGAGGGGAATAAGGGACCAAGCCTTGAAGGCTTTCTCAAGCGCCAGGCCTGACAATCGGGCTTCAGGATGGTGCTGTGGCTCCGTTAAGCTGCATTCACTACAGTCCTGAGAGGTGATCTAGAGCTGGTAAGGCGCTTCGTTCCTAAGAGCCGGTGACCAGGCATCCCTCAGGCAAGTGGGTCTGGCACTGTTGGCCCGTCCACTGCATGGGCATCGGGGCTCTTCGGACGCTGTACCTTGCTCTCGGGAGGAGGCCCTGCCGGCACTTCCTCCTGGAGTTCTTGGTGCAAGGAAGCTGGGAAGGCTTAGAGCTTGTTTCACTCGTTTCAGGCACTATTTCTTAGATCTCTCCATGCTGTTTTCTCACTTGTCACTCACTAGTAGTCAGGCTGTGCCTGTGCCTATTTTGTCCCAGCAGCAGTAGTTTTCCAGCCACCCTTTTTCTTACCTTCAGGACCTTTGGACCACTGCCATGCTTTTCTGGTTTTATCTTACCACTTGGGTTTTCTTCCTCAAGGAGTACGTTATAGTGAACGAAGGAAGGTTTGGGCACATGCATTGTTATTCCTCAGCTTCCCCAAGAATTGATTCTTTCAGGTGCTGGGAAAGGCTCCTGAGGGATTTTTTGGAGCCCCAGAGCCTGTCATGTCAGTGTGTGCAAGGCTGCAGCTCAGGGTCTGTCATCCACTTCCCTGGGGACCTTGTTAAAAATCCAGTTTCAGTTTCCTGCGTGCCGAGTAATCAAAGTGGATACTGAACCCTTTCCCTTTCTTTCACACAGCAAATATTGGAGTCCTTAGTATGAGCTAGGTACCACATTTCTCTCCAATTGTGATGAGCCAAAAACATGGTAGACCTACCTCATTTTGAGGGCTCTTTCTGGCTCCCTAGATTTACCCCTTAAGGCATCCTTCCAGAGGTTGTTAATGTCCAGTCACTGCCCAAGAAGGCAGATGGTCAAGCAGAGGGCTCCTTGTGTGTCACAGTGCCTCTTGCCAGAACTTCACAGCTGCTGCCTGCTGGCCGCTACCTTTCTGGAAAAAATTTCCATGTAGATTGTATTCAGAAATTTCACAGGCATGAATCCTAGGTTGACTGGACTGTCTCTCTCTGTGAGGTCTTCCAGGACTGGAGAAGGGAGTGCCTAAGGAGTTTGAGAAAAGCCCCATCTTTCCCCTTTGCTTCAGTCTGCCTTCTCAGTGGTCCCATGGGGTCAAGCAGGCCTGTGCCAGTACCTTGAAGGACTCGAGAGGCCAAGGGCCACAGGAGCTCACTCGCTCTCCTCTTAGCCCTGTCCCTTTAGGCCATCCAAAGTGCCACGTATGAAAGCTTCCAGGGCAGGCTCTCTTGATCCCCCTTCAGGGTCTCCCAGGCAAGAAGATCTTCCAGGAAGCAGAGGGTTCTGTGTCCAGATCCTTTTGAAAGGAGAGAGACCAGGAACAAGAGGTCCCAGGGGCCATCACCGTTGCAGTCAACAGCTGTATTCTCCAGAGCCAGCTCCAAGGAGTTAATTGTGTGTGCTTTCTGGAAACATAATGAACATTGTACAGGTGCTTCCTTCCTGAAAACTTCCTGTAAAACCTAGTGCATAACCTAGTCTCTCCCTTTTCTTACCTTTCAGCCGACAGCTCTGACAACTCGGATTTGGAAGACGACATCATCTTATCTCTGAACGAATGAGGAACCATCACAATGTGGAGAGGTTCTTGGCAGGCGGGAAACCGAGTCAAGTGAATGTAGAACCCCTCCCTCCCCTTCCCCCAGGGCTGGCTGGCTGTCAAGGAACTGCATGCCCTGAATTCAGAGGATTATGGCTTAGAGAGTCTCATTTGAATCTGAGGGTCCTTCCAAAAACCTAACAACCGCAAAAAGATGACAGGGGCTACGCCCTGTTCTGCTTCTCCCCCTTCTAGGATGGACTAATCTTTCCTCAAGGGGGGAAAAAAAAACATGTCTCTGGGGCTATTTCACAATATATTTTCTTTGTATAATGTTCTTTACTTAAAGAACAAGAAATAGTTTTTTATAAAACTTAAAAAAGAAAAAAAAAACAACAGGCATTTATAAACGAGGGTATGAACTTATATCCACCAGGTCTCTTGTCCCTGCTCTTCATTTTCTATGCAAGAAAATGATGTCTAAAGAACAATATAGAGGCGTTTTTACATACATATTTAAATGAAAAGGAAAATCGTGGTTTCTTAAATTGATAAGGATTAAGAATATTTTATTATAAATATAATATATGATTTTTTAACCTGTTTTTTGTTGCCTCACATGCTGTCAGGTGGTTTTCCTTCATGCCAGAGGTGGGGAGGGAGGCACTGCTGTTTGCTGAGGAAAATGGATAAAGTCACCCACCTGCATGGTTTGGGGGCAGCAAGGTCATTGTGGATATTGGTTTTGTGGAGTTGAGGGAACTTAGGGTATAAGTTCACTCCCTCTCTATTTTTCTTTGTGACTCAGTTTTTCAAAGATCTTTCTTTTCTTCCCTTTCTCCCCAAAGTGGAAATTACAAATCAAAGGCCTTTTTCTTTAATGTAAAGTGTATTTATTTAAAAAAAAAAAATACAAAATAAACTACAAGTCTGTCTTTGTTTATGGCCTTTCCCTGTTCTCTTTTATGAAGGTGGTGGTGGGGTCCCTTTCCATGCAGCTTCTAGCAGGCAGTAGAGAAGACCCCTGCCCAGAGGGGCAGACCAGGGTGGTGGCGGACACCTTCTGCCCCAGTAAAGCACTCCCGGGAGGAAAGCAGCTTCGTCAGTGTCCCACCTCTGCGGAGTCACGTGCAGAGGGAGGCGCTCAGGGACCTGACTGCTGCGGACACCCCTCTCGAGCCTCGTGTCGTGAGTCAAGAAAGCAGCTCGAGTGCAGGTTTGGCAGAGCCGGAAAGGGCAGGGTCTGGGGCAGTGGAGAGCTGGCAGGACGAGGCGTGAGAGGCATTTCGGCCAGCCCTGTAGTCAGGGCGCGTGTCGTGACCGTTTCCTAGACAGGGCTCCACGGGGAGACTTGCAGTTCTCCCGTCCAGGCGGTGTAGGGGCAGCCTGGGCTTAAACTGCCCCTGCCAGGTAAGCAGCAGGCGCTCTGCCCTTTCCCCTCTCCACCTGCTTTCCTCCCACAGTGAGCATCAGACCCTAGTCACGGTCTTCCTTTGATTTTGCCCAAGTAACACCATCTCTGTTTCTATAACATGGCTAGAGACTTTTCTCCCTTTTCTAAGAGGGACCAGGTTTGGTGGCTGCGAAGTAAACAAGTAAGACAAGACAGCTAACACTCCAGGGGCTGGTAAAGCTCTGCTGTGCTCAGGAGCATCGTCGAGCCATGCGCCTAACACACCGAAGTGGGCCTATGCCACGCCCCTACCTCCTGGTCCTCTAGAGAGCAGAGGTTTCAGCTCTTATTTTGCTTCATGCCTCGGCTTAAATGGGTAACTAACCAGTGGAATAGTCTGACTACTAGTACCAAAATGCATTAGAAGAAATCAGGCTCAAAGTCAAGAAGTACTAAAAGCACTATACTCTAGTCTAACTCGGCTAAGCCACTGCCTCCCTGAACTCTGCCAGGAGCTCTTGGGAGCACCCACAGGTCTCTAAGGTGGAGATGAGGACCTCCAAGAGGAAAGCAGAATTCTGGTTGACTTGACAACACACCCTTAGGAAAGCGCCCCGAGAGGCCACGGACACTTTCCTCCAGCCTCCTTCCTTATTCTACCAAGGCTCAGCATCCGAGTCATGTAAGAAGAAACAGAGTGGTAGCACTCCACCACCAGGGCAGTTTTGCCTGCGAGTACTTTGGGCTTTAAAAAGCAGATGGGAGCTGAGCCCCAGGTGCAGGCACTAGTAGTTTCCTGTCGGGGGCAATCCTGTGCCAGGGTCCTCACCACCTGACCCACCCTCTCACTTGTGCTGGTCCAGGCTCTTCTGAGAGAAAGTCATAGGACCTGTAATGTCTGAAGAGCTGAAGGAGGTGGCTGAGAAGAGGGGGTCCAGGGAAGCGGGAGAAGGAGGGAAGGTCACACAGTGGGGTGTGCCTCTTCACCAGAACTCTGCAGTTCTCTTTGGGGCCAAAGGGCACCCTCCCTGAAGAAGGGTGGAGAAGGCAAAGGCAGAAGTGACTTCGCCCACCACATTTCCTAGTTAACTGTTTTCCTTGGATCTGTCGGGGAAAGCTGGCAGGTATATTTTTCTGGGTCCTAAGCACCCAGCCTATGAAGGGAGACAGGAAGCCTGGAGAAGTTTTAGACTCAACATGCCAAGGTGGTGCTGGCCTGCGACCCAGGCATTTGTTGGAAGATTGCGGGAACCCCTATGATGCACCATCAAACCATCTCCCCACCTCGTCTGCTCCAAGGTAGGCAGGGCCACCTCCTGAGGTCTCGCAGCACCAACCGACCCTGGAGTGGCGCAAGTGTGCCCTGGCACGCCGTGGCGGCCTTGCTTAGATTAGATCCCTGGCAGCAGTGGCCACAGGTAAATGCACACATTTCATGCCAGCTAAATAGGCTTGTTCACCAGAGCACCAGCTGAAGCTCAGAGAGCAGGACTTCCCCAGGTCCATGCCCCTGCTCATTCCAAATCTCCATGATCTCTAAAAGACAACTCCCACTGCTCTCATGGTCAGGCACAGCTTCTCCACGCAGCCGCCAGCTCAACGCGTGCTCTTGGACATCAGCCGACCACCTGTGTGGTCTCCTGCCCGCTGGGGGAGTGGGCCAGAACTGGACAGGGAGGGTGGCATGGGCAGAACCTGGAGTTCCTGGTCAAATCTGGGGGCTGCTTCAAGCACTGGATGAGCAGGGGCTCATTTCTCTTCCTGGAACTTCCAATCTCCTCAGCCCTGACAGTGAACCTTCTGGAACATCCAAGCAGCCACAAAAACATGCTGAAGAATGGTATCTGGGCAGGCTCTGCAGTGACAAGTGCTGTATGGCTCTGGTATCCCTCCCTGACCCTTGCCACTGCTGACCTCTGGGTTCCTGCCAACACTGGCCCTACTACCTTACCATACAAAACGAAGGGCAGGCCTAAGACTCCTTGAAGCCACCCTTCCCTCCCGGCTAGAGGACAGCGCCGCGCTCCTCCCCAGCCTGCCTCGACAGCTCCAAGCCCTGGCAGTGCCCGACGCCTCGGCGACCGTCATCTTCCTCCCGGTGGTCCCTGCCCCTCAGGGTCGGCAAGAGGCCTTGGCACGCGTGCTTACCTTGCACCTGGGGAACTGCTGTCATCTCAGTTATCCAGGGCATCTTCCCAAACCACTCCCTTGCAGCATCACAAAAGCACTTCGGTTCCGGGGATTCGGTGTCCCCCACAAAGCTCTAGGTATGACTGTGGGCAAAGGCCCATCCAACTGATACGTCAGCCCTGAACGACCAAAGAAGAGCCAAAATTCACCAACACATGGGTAAAGGAGTTGAAGAATTAACCAAGGAAGGCTGCCCCACCCTCCATTCCAGCACTTGGCCTCCAGGATCCCTGGGAGTCTGAGGCAGCTTTGTCTCTGGCACTGGCCATCCCTGGGCTAAGGCTAGAAGGGAGGTCACCCAGAAAGGGAGCCCCGGGCAGACTGGGCTTCACTATTGCACTGCTCCTCCCCCGTGGCCGCAGGACACCACCGCCACAGGCGACCTGCTTCCAAACAGGCCTGAAGACCGAGCACTTGGTCTGGGGGCTACAATTCAGACAGATGGACACCCACATTGTTTAGGGCAGGAAAAGAAAAACAAAACAAAACTGCCAGGAGCTTTTGGTTACAAACCTCAGGCTCACCCCCTTCCTCTGCATGGCTGGTGTGGTGGGGTCCACAGCCCAAACTGAAGCCCCTGTGCCCACAGCCAAGATGAAAAGCAAGTGTGAGGACAGTCCTGCTCGGCCTGAAGGGCCAAGGGGCTGGGAGCCACCGACGTAGCAGGGCTTTTGGATATGGTGGTGCTGGAAAGATGCTGTAGGGCATTGGTTTGCACGCAGTGGGGAAAAAAGTCTTCCATCCTTTGAGAAAAAACTTGATTAAACCAGGACTCTGGACAGGATTAAAAATCCATCCTCTGACAAAGGTTTTACTGACAACTTTCCATACAGTTAGTCAAAAAATAAAAAATACAGAACACAGTAGACAGTATCTCATACACTAGAAATCAACGTAACAGGAGTTCCTTCTCATGGCTGTTAAAAAAAGAAAAGCCCAAAACCTAAAAACTTAGTTTTGGTTGTGGACAGGACTTCTGGTCCCCCACCAAATGAACCAAAATAACCCAGCAGAGAATTCAACCTAGGGTGTAGGCTAGGGAGAGCATCAGATTTAAAATAACTGCTTTTGTGACACAAAGAAACATGGAGCAGGAAAGGACAGGTGTGAGCTAGGCAGTGTCTCTTACGATGACTATGACCATGTGCTCTTCTTCTAGCTTGCCCAGTGTCCTCAGTGCCGACTGGAGGTACTGCTGTGAGAAGTCGCAGGGCGGGAAGGCATAGAGCATGCCCGTGCCGTCTCTGCCCTTGGACCCACCCACTGGTAGGCTGATCACCCCCGCGGCCTGCTTCTGTTTCAAGTAGGACACCAGGTTCCTGAGAAGCCGCCTCTGTAGGCCTGGCTCCACTGGGGGTGTCCCCTCAGCGCCAGGCCCACCGGGGGGCGCCTGGGTGGCTAGGAGCACTGCGTAGCCGTTGGGGCTCCCCTGTTTGATCCGCCGCGTGACCTCATCGAGCTTGGGCTGGTCCAGTCGAAGGCGCTGGGCAATCTTCAGCTGGGTCAGCTTACTCCCGGACGTGTGGTCTCTGAGGAGACCGCTGATAACCCCCTGGTCCCCCTCTAGGATGTGCATAGATGTCGGGAAGCAGCTGTTCTTCAACACAAGCAGCCCGTTCCAGCCCAGCTGTAGTGTCTGGGCGTACTCGGAAAGGCTCTTTAGCTTTTTGGTCTCATGTTTTGGCTCTTCCAGCAGCTTGGGCTCGGCCTCGGCGGCCCGGTGGTTGCGCTCACCGTCTCTGCTCTTCTTGCCGTGGGAAGAGTCTGGAGCCTCGTGGTGGTGGTGGTGGCCCCGCTCCTCAGCCCCGTGTCTGCTGTTGCTGATGGAGTTGCTGCTCGCCTCCTTGGCCCCCTCACCGGAGTGATTCTCCTTGCGGCCGCGCTCCGGGGTGCGGTCCGAGCCTCGTTCCGGCTGCTGCCCACCACCCTTGGTCCTGTTCCGCTCCTCGTAAGGCGAGTGCGCTGTCCGCCCGCGGTCGCTAGAGAGGCTCCTCCGCTTCCGCCTGTCTTCCCAGGAGGGCTTAGGGGCGCCGCGGTCCCCGTCTGCCCCCCAGCGCTCCCCACTGCGGCTGCGCACTGAGCGGCTGTAGCCCTCTAGGCTGTTCCGGCGGTCAGAGCTTTTACCGGGGCTGGCCCAGTCCCCTTCCAGAAAGGTCCGGTCTCGATCTGAGTACAGGAGATGCGGGGGGGTCCTATCCCGCACCCTCAGGTCAGCGTCCAGGTTTCGGTGCCGGGTGTAGCCGTCTGCTAGAAGCTCGTAATGCACGGGGAGGGGTGCCGGCTGGTACTGCTGAGGATACCGCGTCTCCTCTGCTTTGGCAAAATCGACCCGGAGCCTGCGGTCTGGGCCACCCAAGGGGAAGCCCCTCATCTTGGCGCAGGCCGCCTGGGCGGCGTCCAGGCTCTCGTACTGGATGTAGGCGAAGCTGTCTCCTTTGACGTGGTCGATGGTCCGAATGCTCCCAAAGCGGTCAAACTCGCGGGCCAGCGCCGCCAGCGAGGTGTTAGGTCCCAGGCCCCCCACCCACAGGCGGGTGGTGGGGTTGGCCTTGCCATAGCCTATCTTAATGGGGTTGCGGCCAATCACGCGGCCCGACATGGCCACCTTAGCCCTGTGGGCCATGTCCAGGTTCTGGAACTTGAGGAAGGCGTAGGCACCGCCCTGGCCGCGCGCAGGCCTCTTGATGACCACCTCCTCGATGATGCCGTACTTCTCGAAGGCCCGGCGCAGCTCCACCTCGGACACGCTGTGGTCCAGGTTCCCGATGAAGAGGTTGCGCGTGGCCCGCTGGTCATCCTCGGGCATCAGGTCCTCCTCGCACACGGCCGGGTAGCCGTAGGGACGCCCGCGGTCGTCGTACAGCCCGTAGTAATCCAGCGCCCGCTCCCGCGAGAGGCCCACGGCGGCGGCGGCGGCGGCGGCATCCAGGGCGAAGGCGGCGGCGGCGTGGCGGGCGCGGGGCTCCCGCAGCGGCGGGGCGGCCACGGGCGACAGCGAGCGCTGCTTGTACTGGTAGCCGCCGTGCAGCGGCAGGTAGCCGAGCGCGTCGGCCGGCGCGGGGGGCCCTGGGGGCGGCGTGGACGCGGCCGCGCTGCTGCTGCTGCTCCGCCTGCTGCCGCCGCCGCCGCGCAGGTACACGGGCTCCACCTTGAGCGGCCGGTCGTAGAGCAGCAGCTGGCGGGCCAGGGCGTGCTGGCGGGCCTCGCGCGCGTCCTGCGGGTGCCGGAAGTTCACGTAGGCCACGCGGCCCAGCTCGGGCGTGTGCGACAGGCGCAGGCTGATCTCGCCGAAGCGCTTGAACTGGTGGAAGAGCCGGTCCTCCAGGTGCTCGGCGGGCAGCGCGGGGCTCAGGCTGCTGATGAGCAGGGTCTTGTACTCGGGCGCGGCCGCCGACGACCCAGGGCCCGACGGCTCGGCCCCGGGCGGCGGCGGCGGCGGCGGCAACGGGGACGCGCGGGGCGACGCGCCCGAAGCGCCCGGGTCCCCCGAGGCCTTGCCGCCGCGTCCCCCGCCGCCGGCGCCCGAGCCCGAGGAGCGGCCGCTGCTCGCACGGTGGTTCGCGTCCCCGGCGCCGCGGCTGTCGCGATGCCCGCCGCCGCCGCCGCCGCCGCTGCCGCGGGGCTTGTCGCGAACCCGCGCTGGAACCGGGTGCTTGGCGCCGCCCGAGGCCTTGTGCGCCGCTCGCCGCCCGCCCGCCTCCGCCTCCCGCTCGCGCTCCCGCGGCCGCTTGGCCGACGAGGACGAGCCGCGCCCGCCCGGGCTCGAGTCCCGCTCACTCTGCCGCTTCATGGCGCCGGCGCGGCGGGCGGGCGGGCGGCCCGCAGGCCCCTCACAGCGGCGGCGGCGGCGGCCGAGGAGGCAGCGCCCCCGGCGCCGCCATCTTGGACAAAAGGACTCGGCGCGGCGGTGGCGGCGGGGTGGGGCGGGAGCGGCGCCGAGGGGCCGGCGGTGGCGTCATCAGACCGCGCCACGTGACCCCCACGAAGGCCGTCATCGGGTCGCGCCGCCCTTACCACGTGACCCCCGAGGCTGGCGGGTGGGCGGGGCCGGGCGCTGTGGCGCCACCGCGCGGCCGGCGGGTCCCGGACTCGGGGCTGCACGGAGCGGGCGGAGCCCCAGCCAGAGCCGGGAGGGCCGGGCCCCGGCAGGCCGCTTCCCCCCGCCGGCGGGGGTGTCCGCGCTCAGTGCAACGGGAGTGGCAGCTTCCGTGGATGCCGAGGCCCGGAGCCGTGACCCAGCAGCTGCTCTACGTGCTGTCCCCAATATCCGGTACAAAGTTTCCCGCCACTGCTTCTCCCGGGGAGGACAGCCCCGGACCCTATGACCCACTTCCCAGGCATCCTCCGCACCCAGGCTCGCCTGCAGGAGTCCCTGGAATGGCCATGGGGCCGTAGTTGTGTCCTGCCCTGGTCCCTCCAGCATTGGTTGGTGATTGAGGGACGGAAACCGGCCACGTACAAACTTTTAGTTCACGGAGTAGGTATAGGCCCCTTAGCACCAGTGGGCCGCCATGTACTGTGCGTACCAGGCAGAGCCCAGGGCAAAGGAGAGCCTCGGTCTCGAAATTCAGACTGGTATGTAGTGCCAGCAGTTACTAGAACCTGCTGCACTGACCTCTTGCTGGCCAGTGTCCTGCTTACCTCCACGGGCGGGTCCTCTTCTCCCAAGGGCACAAGCCCTTGGCTCCATCCCCCAGCTCCTCCTTCCCAGGTGACCAAGCCCATTGGGGAAGCTTTCATTCCCCAGGGGGGAGTTGCTGGAGCCACCCCGGGACCTGACGTAGCCTCAGTCACAAAACCCGTGAAGAATGCATGGCAGCCTTTCCCTCCTCCCCAACCAGAAAGCAGCTTCTGGAGCTAAAAAGGGAAAAAGCATTTTTAATGTTGCATGACCTCCTGAAAGTCAACTCTTTCCACTGGTAACCTTGGGACCTGTTGGGTCAAGACCTGGAGTCCCATCCTACTCAGGCTCAGCTTTCCCTGTTCCTGCATTCTACATGGCCTGGAGGCCCTGGGAACACATCAGGCCTGGGATGGTGCGCTGAGGACAGGTCCCTTTCACAAGACCAGAGGCTCTGCCATGATTTTGCTAGCTCCCCTGGAGTCTCAGACACTCTGTGCTGGTCAGATCTTAACAGCCCATCTAATTCCCCTGAACAGGGGGGTGTCGGCCCAGAGAGGTGGTGCGACACTCTCAGATGTGGCACTGCGGGGGTGCAAACTGTGAGCGCCTGCTGCCAAGCAAGAGCAGGCCCACGGGCGGCTGGAGGTGCCCTGACAGGCAAACCGCATGCAAGAGGTGACCTGAGACCAAGACCAGTCTCTTAGGAAGCACTGCTTTCCAGTCCTTCCCTTCAGGTGGTCTCTGCAGGTCTGAGGAGCAGAGGTGTCTCCATCAAGCCAAAGCTCCTGCTGACAACTGGGTTTCCCAAGCATCACCCACAAAAAGAGCAGCTAAAAATCTGGACTCCAGGGAACACCTTGGGGACAAGCCCTCAGGACCTCAACTGTTATGACTTTGTACGAGTTGACTCCTGCCCATCTTGTGAAAAACCCCCATTAGAAATCAGAGGGTCTGACACTAGACCTCAGACAGATGAGCAAGTAGGTGGCTAGGCCAAGAGCATCTTCAGAATGTGTCACTACTGAGCAGTTAGTAAATTAACCATTATAGGAAACCACACTCCCCATACCCTCTGCCCTGCTCATACGGAGCCCCAAGGCAAGCCCCCTCCACGTAGATTAGACTCACCGCCCCTCTCCCCGTGCAGCCTCCAGCCACTTATGGGGTAAGATGAACCCCAGGGGGCACGAGGGGGACAGGGTGCCAAGCCAGCCTCCCCAGATCCCATTTCACTGAGGTGCCTTCTACCACCCAGTCCTGCCCTGGTACCTCCAGCACTGGTTGGTGATTGAGGGACAAATAGAAATGTATCTGAAAACTCTTGGCAAACCGGAAAGCACAAGCCAGTAGGATCCTTGTTATGGGGTAAAGCCCTATTTCAATATTCACTTTAATTCTCCAAGGACAGCTAGCATTTTTTTTTTCCTTTAATAAAAAAATCCCTGACACACATTGAAGTCCTAGAGTGAACCAGCAACAGAACCGAGTGCACATCCCACAGTGGGGCGCTGTCGAGCCAGCACCATCGGGCAAGCTCCAGGCTTCACACCTGACCTTGTCAGGAGCCTGCCTAAAAAATAAATTACAAAAAGGCTGTTTGGGAAGAGACAGATGGACTGTTTTTTCCCCATCAGGTGCAGCAGTGATCAGGCAGACTACAAATCAGTCCGAGAACTGGCTGCTTTGGGGGCGTATTTAGGCATCAGTTCATTAATCTTCCGGATGTAATCGGACTTTTCTGCACAGCCTTTGCATGTCTCCCCCCAGTCGTCCAGGATCTTCTTCAGCTCTTTAACTCGGAGCTTCTTCAGGTCCACTGTGCTCAGGTCAATCTGCTTGTCTGGAGGAGAGAGCAGGGAGAGTGACCGGCTGGGTGGGAGTGGCCACTGCCCCCCAATAGTCACGGGAGAGGTCACCTGAGTGGGCAACCTGTCCCTTAGAACAAGCAGCCCTATCGGCTGTGGGGGGGGAGGCATTTCCCAGAGACACGCAGAGTCAGTGCCCACCGCTCCCGAGGAGGGAGACCCGGCCTGAGCACCTGCACCAGGAAGGCTGGCCTCACACTGACGGGGTCCACTGCAGACACGCGGTGTCGCCACGGACAGGGATGGAGGCCACACGGTCCTTACAGGAGGAAAGTGTAAATAGCCACAGAAGTCAAGTCACCGTAGAATGACAGTTCCAGGCTGGTGACAGAGCACGTAGATACTCTAACTCCAATTTCCCAGGACAGGCGCTTACTCCCCAGGACCACCTGTGACCACGAGGGACCTGGCGTCGACTGGACTGGTACCAGGCATCCTTGACATAAGTGGGAGAACACAGGCCCTTGGACATTCAAATGTTGGTGCGCGCTACAAAATTTTACAGAAGAGGCAACTACTCTGGGCCCAGAGTCTGAAGGCCTGGATTATGTTTGCACAACCAGACTGACCAGGGAGAGACACTGTGGCTCTTGCATCTCTTGGACACAGCATTTCTCTTCAAAACAAAGATTGTTGTGCCTTCAGAGCCTGCAGCCAGGATGAGCCTGTTAAACCCAAGTCAGATCCTGTTCCTTCTCCGCTCAAAGACCTCTAATGGCTCCCACTGAACCACAGCAATTTGAATCCAGCCCCACCTTGGTTTCTGCAAATACCAGGTCTTGATTGAGGCAGTCCTGTCCTCCATAACCTAATGTTAAAAGTTTTAGTTGCTTAGTTGATGAACAAATGTGCCAGTTTGTTTTGAAGTGAAAATGAAGCCTGAAACTGTAACTAAGAATTAACAAATAAATATGCTTACGAAATCATGATACCTTTTATATTATAAAAGATAGCAAAAGGTTAATAAGTGAAACTGCTGAAACTGGCTGGATTTCGCCTGTTCCTGCTATTGTGCTGGTCATCCTCTCCCTCGTGCATAGGTACTACTGTGATGTCAGTAGCTCTAGACTGAACTCACCTTTGTGGTTTTTTCAGAACTAGACTCACCGTTGTAAATACCTGCCATTGTGATGGTAACCATTCCACCCTCCTGTTTGGTATCCCTATGGAAAGCCTGGAGACTGCCCTCTACTCTGCACTTTCCTATCCCAGAATCTTGATCTGATAATGACTGCAACTCTGTAACTCACCCTGTGAGTTACTCTGTAACTCACCCTGGTTTAGTTCCCACCCCAGTGTTCAACCCCATAATGTTTAGTAATGAAGGACCCTGTGTCCAGCTCCACCCCAGTTATCCATTAGCACCCTGATGGTATAAAATATTACAACTGCTAAAAGACAAAATCCTCCCCTGGCTTGTGAGGTCCTCTGTAACCTGCCCAGCTACCTGTCCCCCCACTGGCTGCCTCGGCTCAGCCGCTCTCCTCTACCTGGACACTCTTCCATCAGCTAGTCCCCCATCTCCTTCACAGCTCTGCTGGAATGTCACCTCCCCAGTACGGGATCCCCCACAGCATTCAGCAGCACCTCCCACGGCTCTGGCTGGTCACCTGTCTCTCCAGGCAGAAGGCAAACCCCGCAGCGCCTGGCTGCAGAGGGCGGCAGCTGAGCCGACTCACCGTACTTCAGCTCGCAGATCTGGCTGTCCTTCTTCTTGAGTTTCTCACAGATTTTCTCCACAGGGATGTGATGGGCCAGGGGCTTCGACACCTCGTTGATGATCTTAGTGGCCGCATCGTCTGTGGCCCCAATGTAGTAGCACTGCAGCAAGGAAGGACAGCGGCCTTTAAGAGGTGCCACATGTGCGCTGTCTCCTCAAAAATACTGACATTCCAACACCTCTTCCTTACTCTGCCGGAGCTTCATTTTTTGGTGCCCTGCCTGCATGGGCAACCACATTCAATCGTCGTAAACCCAGGCTCTTAACACCTGCTCGAAGCCAGGGCTGACAGCCACCTAGAGTCATCAGGGTGCAGCCTTTAGATAGCTGGATAAACTAGAAACTACCAAAGAAATTGAAACTTCAAAAGCCACTGCTTCACTAGCTCTCTTGCCCTTGATTCAGCCCGTGCCTACTTTGGCACCTACCTAATCAGCCAGTTCTTCTCAGATGCCGAGCTCATTTCTGGCCTCTGAGCACTCGCACTGGCTATTCCTTCTGCCTGGGATGCTCTTCCTCACTCAGTGACCACCTTTCCTAGGAGAGATACTTCTTTACCACTCCCCATCAGCAGCTACCCTTTCCACACCGTTCTGGTCCTATGACACCCGTCCCATCACATTATCTGTTTGCCTGATTCTCATCTGTCTCTCCTGCTCTTCTCAATGCCCAGCATAGAGTAGGTGCTTAATAAATTATTAACAGGATAAAAAGTTTTTCAATTGCCGAACACATGCCCGCTTGGGGAAGGACATGAAAGCACTTCAGTCCTGCATTAGTTCACCGACACAACAGCTAGTCTCCTGAATTCAAAGACAAGTGGGCAGGGCCTCGTCTCAAAAGGCTTGTGAAAGTCCACCATTAAACACAGCCAGGCCAGCTGAGGACAGTCATCAGCTACTCACCAACCGATTCTCTTTCCCTCTTGCTTCACGGCAGAACTTAGTAAGTTCTTTTTCAATGGTGGCTGGTGAGAATGTGACATCTCTGTCTTTGAGGTCCTGGTAAAATCTTCCCAGGTAAGAAAGACAAACTGGAAAAGAGAGGGAAAAGAGACGCTCAGCAGGGGGCAAACTGCTCCCCAATCCACCAGGTAGGAACTCCGTGAGCAATTTTAATGGGAGTCACGGAGATGAATCCTAAGACGTGTGTTTTCCCAGGATGTCCACAGTTGGACGGAGCCTGGCTTCAGGTGCACCAGGGACGTGCGGGTAACGGGCTCACTCCATCGACCCATGAAACGACTCCAGCCTGCTCCTTCCGTCAAGTTTAAGCCGAGATTAGACATGTCCTTGAGAGGGGATTCACTGCAACCTCGTAAATGCGCAGAATGGAGGCCGAAAAGAACGATCAAAATGTAGCTTATGTTCCAATACAATATTGAAGCCCGAGGTGCAGCTTCGCGACCCCAACAGGCGGGGCGCGGCACCCACGGTCTGCCCTGCGGGCCTCCGACCCGGGAGCCCATGCCCAGCGATGGGCAAGAGCTCCAGCGTTATCAGAATTTCTGGCCAAGTTTCCAAACGATCTAGTCCCAACTTCTCGTCGGACCAAGGTTTCCGAGGCCCGAGCACCATTAACCGCTCGTCCCGGCCCGAGGCGCGCCAGCCCTTCCCCGCGGGGCGCTCCGGGCGGCCCCGCCAGAAGGGGCCCCGCCGTGGCCCGCCGCTCGTTCGCCCCGAGGTCGGGGAAGGTTCAGCCCCGCCGCGGACCCCGGCCCCGCCGCACCTTCACACTCGCCGGCCCGCAGCGCCCGGCTGCCCTGCAGCACGCTCAGAGCCAGCGCCACCGCCAGCCCGCGCGTGGCCCACATCCTCCACCGCCGCCACCGCCCGCGCCGCCGCCGCCGCCCGACTGCACCGCGCCCGCCGAGCTGCGCCGCCCCAGCGCTCGGCCGCACGCCGCGGCTCCCCATTGGCCGGCGGCCCCCGCGCCCTCCCCCACAGCGCGCCCCCATTGGCCTACGCGCCGCAGAGCCCAGACCAGCGGCTCCACGCTGCCCTGCCCGATTGGCTGGCGGCGCCGCCGACGCTCAGCCCGAGACAGTTGGCGGCTGCCGATTGAAGCAGCGCAGCGCGCAGGGAGCCGCCCCAGCGATGGCGGAAGGGGCTGGGTCCGCCATCTTGGGTCGGGGCAGAGGCCGGGCGCTGCGGGCGGAAGTGGGGTTTGAGCGCCGCCCCGCGCCTGCCGGAAAAACTCCGCTGCCTTCCCGGCACAAGGCCCCACCCGGTGGTGCACACAGGGTTCTGGGTCAGCGAAGACCCACAAGGGTGACTGGGCCCAAGTATGGCGCAGAAGAGGAGGGTATGCTTCCCCGTTTCCTCTCTTGAAGCAAACACTTGGGCCGAGGAAACCAGCTTTAGGAGAGCATCTGCTGCGCCTGACACCTGCGAGGCGCCGGCTACCCACTCCCAAGCTTCCCACCTGCCTAGTAACCGCGGGTGACCGAGCTCCTGCCTGAGCTGCAGCCCTGGACCTCTGAGGGAGGTCAGGGAGGGAGGCTTAGCAAGTTTATTCTCGGCTCTTGGGTGAGCTCCCATTTCCCCACAAGATCCAGACGCATGGCCGCCTCCTCTTTCCCAGCCCAGCCCCCAGGGCCCGACTGCGGAGGGGCCTCTGGAGTAGGGTCCCTTGGGTTTCTAGACATGCGTGGAGGATGTTTCCTCTTTGTCCTCCTTTCAAAGCAAACGCTTGGCTACCTGTTCTTAACAGCAGGACGCAGGGAACGTTTGCTCTGTGCTCAGTGTAGGAAGGAGATGTGGATAGGGCTAAAAGGGCTTGGAGCCCAGCAACAACGGTTGGAGAGGGGCTCTTGTGCTGCTCCCATTCATGAATTCAGTGGATCAGTATCAAGTATTCATCTTTAATTCACATCACA
This sequence comes from Cabassous unicinctus, assembly GCA_029593785.1. Lineage (NCBI taxonomy): Eukaryota > Metazoa > Chordata > Mammalia > Cingulata > Chlamyphoridae > Cabassous > Cabassous unicinctus. The sequence continues at coordinate 19,597 of JAQZBX010006303.1, read as the reverse complement.
GCAGTCAAGGAAATGGGGACAGAGGGGGGAAAACCAAGTGGCAAATATTTACATCTAAAATTCACATTACTCCTTGGATTCAGAACATGCTACCACAATATATACAGTAAAATACCTCTTGGGACACTGGTACAATTTTTTTTTCTTTAACTTTGCTTTCTGATACAGGTAAGATAATTTTAAAATCAGTTTTTCTTCAAACATGAATACACAAAAGAAATGGTTAGCTCTTTTCTTGTTTTAAATAAGCACAGAATGCCAGAGGTTAAAAACACATTTATAGGGCTGAATACCAATGGGACATCACACTCTATACATTTTTTGCTCAAATTCCTGTACAAATACACAGCATTCAAATAAGTATTTACAAATAAGCTTGAAAGAATGAAAACCAGTTATTTCACAATCCGTTCAAAGGATTCTCCTCTCTGGTCTCCCACCTTCCCCCAGACTGGCTGATTCTCCTGTAGATGAGATTTGGAACGTGTCCTTTTCATTCAGTTAGGGAAAATGGAGAAGTAAAGCACAAACTCATCTCACTTTGCACAAAGCAAGGCCAAACGCACCCACACTCTCCTCCCTACCCTCCCTTGCTACCAAGTGGAGAAGGCAGATGTTCCTATGTGACGACTGCCTTGTCAGGGGTTGAGATTCAAAAGTGCCTAAAAATATACAGGTGCCCTACCTAAAGATCAAATCCAAAGCTAGCCCATGACTCCCTGAATGCCAGACGGTCCAGGGACTGAAGCTTGCAAGTGAATCCAGGCTCAGAAGCAGGCCTTCCTTGGTGGGGGCGACACTCCCACAGCCTCTTGCCCCGCTCTGCCCAAGCTTTACTGTATCAGAAAGGCCCCACACTGGTGATAAAGTGCCTCCAGATGACGAAGGGACTGTGATTCTCCATCTTTTCAATGTTACTTGCTGGCATTCTTGTTAAACAAGCTGGCATTTGTTTAAAGAGAAAAACACCCTGACCGTGGTCTTTTCTGTTTGGAAAGAGAGGCTTTGGGGAAGGCGTGAGGGCCCAGCCATGGAGTTCAAACAGGCCAGCAAAAGAGGAACTAGGGTGGGGGCAGCACACCTGCTCAGTAAGGAGAAGGCAGCAGCCTGGTGGCCATCAAAGGCCCTGGCTCTTTGATGTGAACACAAGCAAATGAAAGAAAAAAATATTTTGTCTGTTGACAGTTATTTTTTCTTAAAGTAACTTAGAAGCACCCTGGTAAGATACTACTACACCCATCCCACCCCACACCTCCAAACAATAAAGCAGAAGAAAATCAGTGCCCTGACCTGGAAGAGTTTCCTATAATGACACCACTGCTCTCCGCCCACCATCATACTGGGAAGGCTGGAGAAACTACCCTCCTGCCTGCCCTGAACCCTGAGTGGCAGTCCCCACGGGCCTGGAGTGGGGGTGCTTGCACTTGGACACTTGAGTCATGACAGTTCTACCTGCATGGCCCTCTGCTTCCAAAAGGAGAAGCTTCCTCCTACTTGCCTCATTCAGGAGCTTTATGGAACCTGACCACATGTCCTCAGGGCCTGGAAGCCTGGTGGAGCAGCCAGCCCCATGGCTCAGAGGTAGTGCTGAAAATCCCGGATTCAGGCAAGTGTCCTGCATTCTGGCCACTTCTGAAAGCTTAGGATTTCCAGTCTCTGCCACACCCCAGCCTGATTCCTACATCAGTTATTCTCTCAACACATGGCTTCCCAGGTCCTGGAGAGGGGTCCAGCTCCCTCCACGAGGAAGTTGGCTGGGGAACCCTCTGTCCTCCATACCACCACCTGAGGTCCCAGACAGAGTGTAGCAGATAACCCTTGCAGATCCATTCGCCATGGGGACTCCTGTGGGCATGAGGTGTTCTGAGAGTGGAAGGGAACAAATGGCCAGAAATAAAAGTAATGGGCAGAAAAACCCAAGGTGGAGGAGACAGGGCTGCCCATAGAAGCCTGGCATTGTGCCCTGCGTGTGCAGTTGGGGCCAGGTCACACACCTGGGCCAGCAGGTTGGCCCGGCCAGCCCCTCAGTTACAAGCTCCTGCACTTCAGAAGAGTGGGTAGGGAGGCAAGCATTTGTGCAAAATGGCTTGCAGCCCTCTTGTCCACCCATGGCATGCAGTCCACGTGGTCCTTGCAATCCCTGAATGCAACCATGAGCTTCTCCATCCACACAGCCAAGAAAGAGTTCCCTTAGTGCAATTTCCATTCTTCTGTGCATCCTACCCTGGAGGGTGGGCCTGGGCTCCTGGCCCAGGGTCCTACAATGCTGCAAAGCAATTCTGTCTGTGCATATAGCTCCACGTGGTCTGGAACTGCAGGAGGAATAAAGCATCTACTGCACAAAGGAAAGGGAGAAAGAAAAACCCATAGAAATGGAAACGTAGAAAATGAAATAAAAAGAGAAGCCACAACCCTTCATGCTGCTGCGGCCTCTGTACATGGCAACACACGAGTTCACGGCAGTAGAACGGAGACTCGGGGTTGTTCTCTCCTGAGTGCCAGGTCTCTCTGGCTCCCTTGGGGAAGGACTTGCTTTTCAGACCTGGAGTGGTTGGGCAAGCTGCTCACTGAGGATGGCATCCCAGTGGCCTCCCTGCCCCTCATTGTTCCCCTCGGCCATGCTCCCAGGCCATGCGGGCCTGCTCCTCCTTGATGCTCCCAGGGGGCAGTGAGGCCTTGCGGTGCAGGCCCCGAGGCCTATCGGCCTCTTCACGCAGCAGCACACCCTCATCGTGCTCCAGAGCCGGCAGGCGGGGGTGGTAGGGCTTGGGCGGCAGCGCAGGTGGGTCCATGGGGTCCTGAGGAATGACACACCCTGGGGCTGAGTGGCTTCGGCATGGCTGGGCCTTGATGGAGTCCAGAACAGCAGACTCAGAGAGGCTGTAGTGGACAGGGAGGTAGGGTGGCTCGAGATCTTCATCAGCATTCCAGGCCTGGCTCGGCATGGAGTCCATGGTGTCAGTGCGAGGTGGGGCCTCTGAGGAGTGCCCAAAGTTACTCTCACTCAAGGAGGACACACCGCTGCTGGCACTGCCGGACAGCGTTGAGTTGCTGCCATCCAGGCCCGACTGGGGGCTTGTGGGTGAGGCCGGGATAGGGTGGAGAGGAGACTGTGCGAAGGAAAGGGCGGGCATATTAGAATACCTCTCTCCAGACTAGATGAATGGCTACCATGGGGAGGGAAAACCAAGAGTCTGTTTATTAATGAGCTGTAAAATAACTTTCATCAACAGCGCGTTTCTTCAGCAGTGATCCTCTAGTTCCCAGCCCCGTCCCCTTCTCCCCACCCCCCACCTCACCCAGCAAGCCAAAGGAGCTCCAGAATCATTTGCATTTCTGTGGGCTAAAAAAATGACCCTGTCCTGGCTGCTGGGCATTGGTGTGGTGGGGCCAACTCCCAGGCTGCTTGCCAGCAGTGGCCCTGGGGTACTGAGGGAATGGCTGGGTCATCAGGCCAGCTGGAGAGGGCAGAAAGAACCCTGGTGGGCATGGACCAGATGAATGCATTTTGCTGCTAAAAATCTGTGATAGAGGCAGTCTTTTCCAATTTGCACAAAAATTAAATTAATAAGCACGATATAAGTTTTTCTTTTATGAGTTTTTCATAAAGCTTTGATACCTGTCACTTCTTGATTTTACTGAATCTAGTTTAAAATGCTCTGTAATTCACCACAGGGATGTTTATTTAGCTATTTGAACTGGTGTCTTGAAACCCTGAGGTGCTGGCAGAGAGCTTCCCAAGCTTCCCAGTGCTCAGAGCCCACACATTCTGGGTACTTTGTGTTGCTGTCCCCAGGAGCCCTCTGACCTCCCAGCCCCCATCACAGGGAGATAATTTCTTGCAGGGCACAGTGGTGACCAGCAGCCCAAGCATGGCTCTGACCACTCCCAGCTTCTGCCAGGCTGGGCTCTCTGGGACAAAGGAGCAGGGGAGGGCTCAACCCGTCCTGCAGACCCCAGGGGTGATTCTAGAGCAGATGAGATGACTCACCTCACAATCTGTGGGGCTGTCGTGTCAGTACATTACCTTGCGCAGGGTCCGGGCAGGGAGGGCTGGAGGGGTATCACCCAGGGGGTGGTGGAAGGCATCAAAGTGTAGGGAGTAATGACCTGCAAAGGGAACAGAACCAGAGCCTCAGCTGGGAGCCTCTCAGCTGGGGGCTGTTGGGCTGCAAGCTAGCATCATCTTGCTGGGCCAACCGGGCAAGCATGGGAAGAGTCTCCTGGGGCCCGCTCAGCATTGAGAGCCATAGAGAAACCTCTCTTTACATTGTACTTCTCCAAAATACAGGGTGCTGGAGTAAAAGACATCCACTCCACACAGGAGGTCAAGAAGGTCGAGTGCATCAGAGCCCATGGAACCAGGGGCTGCAGGCAGTGGCAGCTTTTCAGCCAGCTGCTGGGTGATGACAGGCTGGTGAACACTGGGCCTGGTACAGTCATTATCTCTGTTGTCTTCAGCCTCCCTGAAGTCTCTGGTTAGGATGGCCTTGCGGAGCTAACCTGCTGTACTCAGGAACATCACTGACCCCAAGGCCCAGCAGGATCCTTCCTGTGGTGGGATGCTTTTTCCTTGGCTGAATCAGCCCAGAGAAGAGCCCATCTTCTCAGCCTGGACAGCTGCTGCCCTTCCCCTGAGCAGAGTATGAGACCAGGGACTAGCCGGGGGACCCGCTGGAGGTCTCCTTACCATGCAGCAGGCTTCGGGGAGGCACTGGGGGGGCCAGGATGTGCCCCACGTGGGCAGACAGGAAGGGCTGGGCCTCTCGGGCTCCGCTATCCAGGCTCCAGCTGCTGGGGGCTGCTGGCACCGCTGAAGGGTGGAAAGAGACGGCATGAAGGGAGGTTACTTCTTAAGCCACCCTCTGAGAGAAGCCCATCCTACGGCCTGTGGCTTCTCCAGGTGCATGCCAGCCCCTGAGACTAAAAGCACTGGCCAAGCAAAGGCAAGAGAGTGGACAGGTACTGAAGGAGCTCAAGAGGATGGCAACAGACAGACTGAGCTGAAGTTTGAAGAGTATTCAGGATGGGGCAAGCTAAGAAGTGAACACCTGAAATCTCTTGAGTTTGCCAGAAGCAGAAGAGTGAAGAGAAGGGAAAACAGAATAGAAGAGGAGAGAAGAGGAAAGTGGAACAGACTGACGAGACAAAGAGAATACGGATAAGAGCACAGGCCAGAGAGCAGCCTAGCAAAGGCCTACTGCCCAGGCCCAACAGGAAAAGCAAGGAGAGGATGTGTGGGATAGGGTGCAGACAGAGACCGCCTCTTTCCAGAGCTACCTCCACTTCCAGGAAGTGCACAGGAGCTGCCCCCAAAATTGGGCCCCACAAAGGGTCTGTGGTGACATATAAGTCACGCCCATCCTTATTGCTCCCATGCCCACTGGCTGGGTTTGGGATGCACAGGAGGCTTTTCTAGGCATGGACTGGTATTCAGTATATCCTTTGGAGGAAAGAGTACAAAGCCCAAGAATCACAGCCCAGGTCCAGCTGAACCCGCTGCTTCCTAAGAGGAAAGAAGGTTGAGAAACCCATGGGTGCTTTTGGGCATCCAGAGAGGATAAGTTCATGGCACCCAGATGCCACGGATGAGTGGGTCCTGAGAAAAGAGGCGCACAGAGTACCCTCCTGTGCTTAGGGAGGAGTCCAATGCCTGAACACTGGCCCCTTAGCCCCAGTTGGGGTGAACAGTTTTCCAGAAAGGAAAGGAAGGGAGAAATGGCTGAGATTCGAGGGTGCCACTCTGCAGGAGCAGCAGGGGACATATGAAGCCTGTTGGCCAATTCCTCCTAGAGAATGAATTACAGCAAGAAGAAATATATCCTTTCTCTGATGGGGCTAGGCAAGTGCAATTTCCCTTCCAGCTCTCATCAGTGGGAGAAGCTCACAATCCAGGTCCCTAACCACTGGCTTTGTTTTAAAACTGTTGTAGCTAAAGAGATCCTAATGATGCTGGGGTAGGGGTTCAGGCACTGAGTGAGGAACGTGAGGGCCTAGTGGGACTTGGGAGGCTCTGGAAAGAAAGAAGCTGGAGTCTGGCCTTCAAGGAGGATGCCACAGGGAGTGGCAGGGCCCCAGTGGCAGTCCAGAGATAAGAAGGCAACATCCATCCTCTTCCTCCTCATTGGTCAGGAACTGGAGTGGTCTTGTAGCCTGTACCAGGGCTGGTGACAGGAGGAGAGTTTTTGTTTTTAGGTAGTACCAGGGATTGAACCCCAGACCTCTACATGGGAAACCACTGAGCTACATCCGCTTCCCATGGAGGAGAGGTGTGACAGTGTTGCCTGAAGGGAGGAAAGAATTCTGAATCTCTGATAAGCATCAGTTGGATTCCACCATTCTACAGCAAAGCCAGATAGCCTCATCAAGGAGACTGAGGCCCATTCTTGCCCAAGCTCTTGCTCTCTCCAAGGTGTGGCATGAGGTTCCTGGTCCTCAGCCCCGGGGTGCTCTCTTCCCACAAAGAAAAGTACCCAAGTAACTTCTCCATTAAAAAAAAAAAAAAGTATGTATATATCGCCATATCTGAGGAAATTTAGAAGCCTGGAGGTGGCTCCAGAAAGCTTTCTCAAATGGGTTCCAACAGTCTAAGATCTGAGATGCACGCCTAGCTCCTGGAAGAACTGCAGGACTACAAAAGCTCACCCAAATGGCCCAAAAGAAGATGAGGCTAGGAAGGCTGTGGGGAAGAAAGATGGCCAAAGCTGCAATGGTTCACAAAAGGGTGCCTGCCTGAGCAACTCCATGTGAACCAGAAACCAGCAAACTCGCCCTGAAGCCTGCTGTTTGTAAGCAATGACGCAGCACTAGTGCATGGGAGCCAGTGGGAAATACCAAGATGGAATGACTTGTCCTAGGAAGAGAGAGGCAATCTCTACGTGTCCTGTCTCTCTCTCTCTCACAGTGTTAACTGTCCTGCATGGGCCAGGAGGCAGGTTTGCCTGCCTGGACATCACTGCCTTGCAAAGACAGGTACCTGCAACTGAAGAGGTAGAGTCCTCATGGGACTCAGGACCCTTAATGACAAAAGAATGATGACAAGTGTATACACTTCCTGCCCTGGAGGATCCAGGTACAGACTTAGGGAGTTATCATTCTGGCTTGTGTGTTCCCACAGGGCAAATGCCTAATGTGCTGCCCACTAAGCGCTCGCCTTATGTGGACATGCTTGCTCTGGGATCAACCTCTGTTCTGAGACAACTCTCCTTCCGTCCCACATCTGGGGGTGGGTGTGTCCAGCTCCTTGATTCTGCAAGGCTTGAGGCCCGAAGCTCTGGTGCATCTGGTTGGTGTAGGGTCCTGGTCTGGCCACTAGCTCCCATATTCAGCTCTGAGCCCATCCGGGCCCTTGGCTACTTCTGAGGATGTTCCACATTTCAGGGAGAGAATAGTCACTGTGATTCTGGCCCTTGAAGCCAAAAGGGCACTCTGCTTAGGTCAAAGGTGCAGAAATCCAAGCAAGCTGCATGTTTTCAGGATGCACAGCCTTGAGGCTAGGAAGACATCTTCAGCCAGAATCTCCAGGCCCTTCGTGGTTAAGTGCCTGGTACTGATGCCCACCACGTGATGAGGTTGTGGACCCAGTGTTTGGTGTCCTTAAAGAGGAAACAGAGGTGTGCCTTCCACAATGAACAAGGGGAAGTCTGGTGACAGTGGGGACAGAAGATGGCACTTGGTGAGGAGATGCAATGACAACATGATGATGGCTTTGGAGGGACATGTTCTGATGGGATATGGGACAGCAGGCTGTTATTGGTGGTGACTGAGTGTACCCTTAACTCCCACAGATGGAGGAGAGCCTACAGGGAGAGGGGCAGGAAGGTTCAGCACAGACCGCATATTTAGATATTGTTCTGTGTGGAAATTAACTCAGGTCTACACATCTGGGACTTCAGGCCAGGGTCATATGGGTCCGAGCATGGTTCTTCCAACAGCTTGCAGAACGCAAGGTAAAACTCCACTACCTAAACAGCCTCTGTTCTAAGGAGCATTGCCCAGTCTCATGGTATGGCTGATGATCTTGCGATGTACAAGATGGTCTCACAGCAGCTGCTAGCAGAGTGGCTATAGGAGGACTGGACTCCTGCAGGGCATGCAGGACTCCACTTGAAAAGGGCTATCTTTGGAAATTCGCTTTGCCATAGCCTATCCTCCCCATTCCTCTTGGGTCTCACTTGGCCCCAGGCCTGTTCTGAACTCCAAGGAGAAGTCCCTGAGGGTGCAAGTTTGAGAGGGACTAAAGAGGCCGCAGGGCCTGCTGGAATTTTAGGGCTGTTTGGGAGGAGCCCAAGGGAGTGGTTGCTCATAGTTTGCATGCAGCATCCTGAGTTTCCCATAAAGTTGGGCTCAGGGCAGGTGGCAACTGAGGCCTCTCTGAGCTTGTGCCCTAGGGAGACAGAGATCAGAAACACAAATGGGATTAAAGCCTTAGCACCAGGGGTAGATGTGGGTTAAACTGAGCCCAGGAATTGGTCAGGACCCTGGACAGAGACATATGTTGATGGGTGGCTCTGCCCTGGTCAGCTGTTGCTCAGGGCCAAGAGTCAGACCTTCAGAATGGAGACAGACATGGAGAGAGGGCACATAAGAAGAGAAATAATACCTTTTTCAGCCACAGACAGATTGGGATCACTGCAGGGTTTGCAAGCTCCAACAACTTGCTGGAACAGGGCCCTCTGGAAATTCGGCAGCTGAGGGAAGGAGATAAACATCAAAGAGGGTAAAAACAACCAGTTATACTTTGAGAGGCACAGCATTGTGGCTGGGACATTCCAAGGATCAGACAGGAAATCAAAGCTATGGTATGGCTCCTGCTTGAGATGTGTCGAGGGCTCTGCAACAGCTTTAGGGAAGTCTATTCAGGGGTGTCAGACTCTGAATGCTGCCACAAGCAGCATTTGAGGCATCACCCTCCAGTGTTTGGCTGGGCTCCAGGCTGTCTTATGCAGGACCCAAGAAAGAGGTCTTAGGCACCTGAGTGTCAAACTGTCTGCATCCTTATGTCCTGCCAGGGAGATCCACTGGATTTAGGGACCCCCTTCACCCATGAGCATTGGCAGCACCCAAGCCCAGAGTCACAGACAGGACCCGTTGTTCTGATGGGCAGCTGCTAAGCAGACCTGCTCTTTCAGGCTGGAAGGGCTGATCATGCACAGGGAGGTACCACTGAGAAACTCCCAGCACTCTGGCACTAGATAACAGGTGCATGAAGGTGACTTTCAGGTACTCTGAGGGAGGGACAGAGGGGCAGGTTAGACGGGAGGGAGTTAATCCCTGCAGCTTTTTGTTCAAACTCGCCAGGTAGGGAACCTGGAGAGCTGTGCAAATGGTGTGAAGAGCTGCCCCTGCAGGTCATGAGGAGCTTCAGGTGAATGGATGGATAAAAAAGGCAGAGCTTGCCCCAGTGAAGATGCCCCTCATCCACACAGGGAAGAAGGACATCCTCCAGATCCACGTCTACCACTACCTTCTTGGGACAGGCTGCCAAGAACCAGTTTCCTCCACCATATTGTTTAGGGATGAGGAGCCCAGGAAGTTGGCCAGAAGGACAGACAACCATACAGGCAATGGTGGTTCTAATCCTGCTGCCATTCTACCTACACCTACATTCCACTGGGATTGCTGGCCCTCAGAGCTATTGCAGTTCCCATCCAGAGCCCAGTGGCCTTCTGAGGGATCTTATGGCAGAATGAGCAAGGCACTTAGGACAATGCAATGGGAGACACTGAGACCAACACACTTGCAGCAGAGGGCAGTCTGAAGGGTGGGTCCACTACCTGTCCATTCTCCAGGATGGCTGCTGGGTACATGGCACTGCTTGGGCGGTCCCGGTGTGTGGGCAGCAGCAACATCATTTCCCGGGCATGGCGGTACTTATCTGGCAGAGAGGGAGAGCCTGTAACCAAGTGAGAACAATCACGCACAGATGACAAGCCACAGATGGAGGGCCCAGTGGGAAAGCATCCTTGGGGATGAGGAACCAGGGCAGATGTCCTCTTGCAGTTGGGGTGAGAATGAGCTCAGCAAGCACAGGAGGAATGAAGAGCCGGGTGTGTAGATGATGGTGGTGGCAGCACCTGGCAACCCAGCTGAGGCAAACACACTGCAGGCTGGGGCACTGCCAGAGTCCCCTCACCATACTCAGAGGCAGAGCCTGAGGAGATTTGAGGACTGCAGCCAGGTCCCTACTGGCCCCGTGCCCAGCACTCTCAGCAGATGGGTGTGGCCTGGATGCTGGACTCTCTCAGGGGACCCAGGCATGGGCACAGGTCAGCTCGCAATGAAGCTATCAGACAGAGACAGGGACACTCAGATAACAGAGTGGCACAGTTCTTACTTGAAATGCCATGTCTCACACACTTACCTTCTCCTGCCACCACTGGCCCTTTTCTCAGTGGGCCCCCTGAGACTCTCTTCCCTCCCAGGTTCCAGGCCCCCAGCTCCTTGCCTCTGTCTTCCTGACCATCCCACTGCTGCAGTCCTAGTCAGGCTGGGTGAGAACCCAGAGCCCTGCACAAAGAAGAGTCTCTAGGGTTTCTCCCTTTGAGTCTTGCTCCTCAGTGAACTCAGGGGTCATGGAGCTAATCTGGAAGTCATGAGGCTTTTAGTGCATGTTCTTCAGTTGACTTGGTTCATGCCCTTCTCCTGTGAGGCCCCTGTGGTGATCTCCCCTGGTCTGAAGGGCATTTATGGAGGCCATACTATGGCAGCATTGGTGTGGCTTAGTCTCCATCGATATAGGCCACAGCTAAATGCCCAGGGGCCTCACAAAAGGAGCAGTGAGAATAACTTGCTGGCTTTCCTAGGGGGAAATGGATCATTTGGAAGGGCCTACAAATGTACATCACTTATTGTGCCAGATGGCAGCATGTCCATGAGAAACCACTGGGGACATACGGCATCAATTTGTCCAGAGATAGCCCCTGGCTGGCTCCAGTGGTTGAAACATCTTTCAGTGGTGTGCCCTGAGTTAAGATAAGTGGTTGAGACCAGTCCATAGCCTCCAGCAGAAAGGTAAATATGCAGCTTCTGCAAGCTCTGTGTCCCTGAAACCCAGGGTCTCTGGGGCTTTCCTTTGAGGGTGTGGTGCAGGCACTGCCAGGGCACAACTAAAGGTTTTCTTTAGCCAGTTTCCATAAGAGTCCTTGAGAAATTTCTCTTGAACTCATTTTGGTCAAAGAAAATAAGGCTTAAATACTTAGAAGTAGTCAGAGTAATAAATCCCAGTAATACAATTATTGTTTATGCAACTTCCTCCACAGCTAATCCAAATGATCCTGTTTGTAGAGCCACAGGGCTGGCTTTAAGGAATAGTCTTTAAAAATTGATAAGGCAATGATTTTTTAAAAACTGGGCATGAACTGCTACTATTTGGTAGTTTACTAATTTCGATGTTCTAATTTAGAACTTGTATACTGAGGCAATCTCAAGAAGATGGCCACCTAAAGAAAAAGGAAAAAGAGCTCCTAATCTCACTGATTTCTATAGTGCCTTCTCAGGAAGAAATTCAGAATGTTCCTTGAGCCCTGCCTACCACAGCTCTGGGCAGGTGACCTTCCACTTAGCATGCACAGAGAGAGACACAGCACCTTTACACCAACTCAGTTATGGAAAACTCGTATCTAGTGTCCAGTTCATATCAGGCATGTGGTTAAAATCTGCTCAGGTTGGCCATGGTTGCAACCTCATGGAATTCAAGTTCAAGCCTGGCTCAAAAGGCCAACCCAGGTTTGTGCACTTAATATTCAGATCCATGGTAGGTGGCTATGATGGAGGGGCAGCACCTACCCATCCAGGTCAGGGCCCAGGGGCTCCACGGCAGACTGAGATTCATGTTGTGGGGGCCTCGCTGGTGCTATCACAAAGAGATACTCTGCGCTACTGCTAAGTTTTCCAACTCCACTGCCACACTTCCCTCCTACTATCCTCCACCTACCCTGGGCAGACAATCCCATGGTAGGAGAAAGCGATTGCTACTCTACATGAAAATATTTAATCACCACAAGGATTCTCTGTTCACAGGACTTCTGAGCTACTTACTGTGGTCTGGCAAACCCCAGGGAAGCAGAGCCCCAGCATGACTGGATTATTCAGAGGATCTTTCCCAAATCCCCATGTGTCCTAGCCCAATTAGCCTTTTGACCACCAGGGGGAGGTGCCAACCTACAAGAGTTTAGACTGTGCCCTGAGGGTCATCTCTGAGGTTTCCAAAGCAACTGGAATCATAGCAGATAGTGTCAATGGGAATGGCAAGGAAGGCCACTGGCCGCATGGCCACTTGTGTGAATGGTGGCAGTCACTCCAGTGCAAAGGATTCCCCTCCAAATTACCTTCTCCATGAAAGCCGCTTCCTCACCTGTAACACCAGACCCAAACCTCAAATAGAAGCTTGCTATTGCTCCCTCTCCTCTGTGCTCTAGTGCATCTACTACTGCGCCCACAGCATTTATCTGAAAAACTGGTCTTCCTCTGTAACATCATGTCATAGTCTTCTATCTTCTCTCACAGGGCCTAATACGGTGACAGATGTTGGGCCCCTTAGCTTTCTCCAGATGGACCCGAAAATGACTGCATGAATCTTGTGGCCTGGAAGTGACTTCCTGTTCTTTTTTATTGCCCCTGCCCTCACCATCATTCCCTGTGTTGGGCCCAGTTCTATTTGACCATTTTGTTTACTTTTTCACTTAATGTCTACCCCAGAAAGGGAAGAGGCTCCTCTCAGCCTTCCTCTACGTGGTATTCTGGAGGAGTTTGGCTTCTGTGGTGGCTTCTCTCTAAAGATGGTAAAGATACATTCCCTCTCAAAATGCACATGCCACTTCTCACATCACGAAGTAGAGTCTCAGTCCCCTCTCGAGGATCTGAGTTGGCTTTAATGACTTGACTAGCCAACAGGATGTGGCAAAAGGGAAATTCTGGGACTTCTGAAGCTGGGTAACTTGTATCCTTTGAGCCTCTGCCTGAGTCTCTTGGAATGCTCATACTGGGGAAAATCAGCTGCCAAGCTGTGAGAAGCCACATGGAAAGGCCATATGTAGGTGCTCATGTTGAAAGCCCCAGCTGAGCTCCCAGCCAACAGTCACTATCATCTGCCAGCCATGTGAGTGTGCCATCTTGGGCATCCAGCCCAGTTAAGCCTTTAGATGACTCCAGTTCCACCTGGCATCTGAGTGCAAACTCAGGAGAAATTCCAAGTGAGAATCACCTAGTGAGCCCTATTAGCCCACAGAACCATGAGAGAGGATAAACTGTTGTTTTAATCCATGAAAGCTTTAGGGTGGTTTATTAATCAGCAACAGATAAAGAGAAGGGCCATAACCCAAACCATCTAAATGAAGAAGGTTGCTTCCAAAGAAGGAGAAAAGCATTTTTCTCTGTTCAACTCTGACATAGGCTCCCTGAGACAAGAGCCCCAGGGATTTCTCTTCTGAGCACTCAGGAATAGCCTGTTGAGTGACTAAATCAGTAAACATTAGCTGGAAGGACAACGGTGAGGTCCCTGGTGGCAGGGCCTGCTTGTTCCTCATCTTTATACTTGCTCCTCATCTAGTACTGAGTACCAAGCACAGCCTAGAGAAAGCATCTGAGCAGTGTCAGGGTGGCATTGAGTTAAAATGTCCATCCTTTGTTGCTTTCTGTCTTTATCAGCAATCATGATTCAGAAATCTGTCTTCAGCAAGAACACCTTGATAAAGACTTAGAAAAGGCTGAGCATATCTTAGAGAGACGTCAAGTTAGGGAAGAAAAACCCAGAACAGATTACAAAATCTGTTTCTGAAGCTCTATTCAGGAGCACTTACCTCAAGGTCTACTGCAAATGCTGACTTCCTCTACAGTCTTCATGGCTAACTTCTCAGGGTTTCCCTCCTTTACATTCCCAAAGCCACCTTTCAATGTGCCTTCTTTATAACACAAACCACTGTTCCTTCTCTCTGTTTGAAGCCTTCACATATCAACAAGTCTTCAGCATGTGCTAATCTGTTGATTCATTTGTCTTTAACCATTCGCTAGAAATGCCTGCTCCCAAATGCCAGCTTCGGCTCCTCTTTTCCGAATGCCATAGTACATGCTAGGAAGGCAACGTGGGTAGTGGAATGGACATCAGGCTGAGAGCTGCTTTGTGTAAAGATCTGCACTCTAAATTCAGCTCGGCTGGCAGCTGACTAGGTAGCCTTCAGCCTCTCTCACTGGACCGGTTTCCCCCTTGGTAAGAGAGGGTTGGGCTGGATTCCTCAGGTAAGAATCTGTGAATGTGCCTATTGCAATCGTAAGCCCCCTTCCTGCTCCCTCTGCCAAGGCAGATGCAACTGGCTGCTGCACCTCTCCCCCACAACACACTGCCGTGGCTCTCTCCATCACTCCTACTGAGGGCCTTATAGGTTTGTGGGCTGTGGATAAAGAGATTTTTTTTCCTCAATGACCTTGATGTGATTCGTTTGTACTATTTCTATTTGTCTTCATAACAATGAGAAGAACAAAAAGACTCCTTCCCTCTGAAGCTTGCAAGCAATAGCCGGTAACTGGCTGGAAAGCTCAGATCACTCTCTTCTCTAACTATCCTGCAGAGCTAACTTGGGAAGCTTTAGATCTTAGTTACCATGAATAATTTCCAGCCCAGTATAAATGTTTCTCTCAAAAAGGACAGAATCAAAGTTCACTGCAGAAACAAGGATCAGAATGTGAAGATGCTGGCTCTCAGAGAATGAATATTTATTCAACTGAATAAGAAATCAAGCAATAAGTGGCAAAGTAAATAGCTTTTTACAGGGGCATCTCTTCTTATTAAATCTCTCCCAACTGAAGAAACTGAAGAAAGTTTTATTGGTTGTTGTTACTGTTTTAGAATAACATTTTTCAAAGGCTAGGATTAATTCTAGCCTTTGAATTTATTTTTCCTACTTTGCCATCATGCTTGATTCTTCAGGACAAAAGACTAACTTTTGCCTTAACATTGATCTTTAGTCTCACAAACATTTCAGTGGAAAAAAACTGAGTTTTCTCCCAGACTGTGTGTCCTCATACTGAGGTTGAGAGGTAATGGCTGGTGTCTAGGCTGCAGCACAGTTGTAACCAATGCTCGGAACAGGGTCTGAAACCAGCCAAAGAAAGATCCGGAGGCAGGAACTGTTGAGGCAGTGATGAAAAGCACCGGTGAGCATTTTCTACTCACTCAAAAAGGCACAGCCACAGATGAGAGGAGGAGGAGGTACTCTCCTCTCCCTTCTGCAGGCAGCACCCTACCATCCTTACCTCGGGCGCTGGAAGGGGCAGAGGTAATCATCTGGGATGGTGCAGAATGAGTAGAACTCAGGCTGGAGGAAGAAGGGCTTGCCTGGGTTGAGGACAGAACAGAGACGTTTGTGACTGAGCCTTGGTACCGGGGGTTGGGATACACGAGCTGCAAAGGGAGAAAAATCAGCAGGACAGAAATCTGAGTGGCTAGGACTGTAGGCCAGCCCAGAGTTGGCTTATTTATGCCCTGAGGTGCCCAGACCAGTGTCTGATGCTGCATCCTGGGCCCTGATGGAGGGCTTGCATTAGGGGTCACCCACCCCACCGTAGAGAGCAGGGCTGTTGTGCTGGTCTGACTGATGGTGGCTATGGAGGAAGGAGGACTCAGTTGTCAAGAATATCAGGCAGGAAAGCAGTGTGGCAGAAGAGAACTCCCAAGGCATCTCTGAGAGCAGCAGGACTGAAGCTGGGTTTTCCTCTTGGGAAATAAGGCCTGGGAACTGAGGCTTGGGATGATGTGGTAGGAAGGCATGTTTGCTAGCTCTGGTGGGGAGTGTTCTGCATTCAGGAGCTAGAGCATTAGGGCAGGGTTGCCAACCCTCAGACCAGACCAGCCAGTAAGAGGCAAGTCCTCTAGACTTGGTGCCCGCCCATTCTCCTTGGACAGCTTTGGTACCTGCATATGGTGGTACAGGTCCTCAGGAGCCTCGCCCATGGAGCTGTCACCCAGCATCACCATGTTTCCTGCTTCACTAGATGCGTGTGAGGAGAGAGAGGATGATGAATGGCGGCCTGTGCCCATCAAGTTCATGGGGCTGTGAGCAAGAGTGGGAAATAGAAAGGAGTCAGGCCTGGAGCTAAAAAGCCAGCTGAATGATGGGGGACAGTAGAAGAGTGGTATGTGAAATAGTCATCTCCAGCCTCAGCCACCAGTGGTTTGGACAGTCCCCCAGCCAATGCTCATACCCATTTGGGGCCTGGGGCAGTCCTGAGCCCTACCCTGCTGCTCAGGAGCCCCTGGGTCTAGGAGGGCCACAAGTGGCTGGGCTGGTATGGTCTCTTCCTGGAGTTAAATGGTATATAGCTACTCAGTTTGACGGCATCAGAAGTTTCTTGCTTAGGAGGAATAGGAGAGAGAGAGAGAGAGAGAGAGACTGAGTCAGGTCAAGGATCCCAGGTCCCACTTGCTATGAGGTGTTAGTCTGAGCCAGCACCCACACCCTCCCCACATGATGATGGAATCTGCTTCTAGGTCAGGGTGACTTCCTGGTATGGTGAAGTTATCAGAACAGCTGGCTGTCAATCTGTGGGCACAGGCTTGCCAAGCACTCTCTCCTCTGTCAATTCCATTCATTCCTTCTAATTCGTTAAGTGCCCACTCTGTGCCAACTCGTGTTTACACTGGAAAACAAACTCTCACTGGCCTCCTCCCCTGGCTCAGGCTTCCTGCCCTAGATGTGTCGAGTATCCTCAGTTGAGCCCAGGAAGGCCAGGACTCCTGAGTGCAGAGCAGCCCCATCTTTATGTCTATATCACCGTGCTGCTCTCCTCCTTAAAACTGATGGGTGATCCTCATTCCCCTTGGGATCAAGTCCGAAGGGCTGAATGAACAAGGCCTATTCAGAGCTTATCCTGGCCACTTCCACACCCTGGAATCCTGTCTTCCAGCCACACGGCTCTACCCTTAGTGCTGATGAGGCGGGCATCCTCACATCTCGAGGGCTCTGCACATGTCAGTAACATTGCCTGGATCTAGCTCCACCACCTTCATAACCTCAACCCTTTTCTGCCTAGCAAATTTCTACTTATCCTTCAAGACTTACTCCATATATCCCCTTTCTCTGTGTTCCCACAATACCATATATAGCCTACTGATACCTGGGCTAGTGTCTGACTGGATGCAGAGTGTGAGTCCTGTGACAGGGCTATGTAAGTGTTTGCCATGTACATAGGGTAAGAGGGTATGTGAGTGAGTAGGCACAGCACTATTTAGGACTTCCTTGAGTGGACTCCTGGACAATCAGACTTTTACCTCTGTGGAGGGGACCCTCCCTAGCCCTGAGGCCATACCTGTGCCGGTGGGTCATCTTGATGCTCTCAGGGCTCATGGGATTATGGGATGCCAGAATGTTTCCCCGTGGGGTACTGGTGCCTGAACATGCAGGACTTAGCTTGTCCAAACTTGGAAATTCCTGTTAAGAAATGAATGCTGCTTCATCAGAATAAAGAATAAATATGTAATTTAAAGGGGCAGGAGGGAAGAACTGGCTGGCGGGAGGAAATGAAGGAAAAAAAATCATATACTGTTGATTAAACCTGAACTGCTGATTTCTTTTGGGCGAAGACTCCTTTACAATTGAAATACTCTCCTAATTGCTCAGGAGCCTATATCAGAGGCCACAAGACCCTAGTGGACCCCACCAAGAGAAGCACTTCTGGAATGGGCTGAAGTTGGTCTGAGCTCATAGACTTTCTCACTGCAAAAGGAGTAGATAGGGAAGCAGATGTGTCTCAAGCAGCTGGGTGCCTGTCTACTACATGGGAGGTCCCAGTGCTTCCTAAAGAAAACGAGTAAGACAGTGAATTGATGCGACAGGCTGGTGCAGCGAGCTAACACAACAAGATAACACAACGAGGAAACACAATGAGGCACAACAAGCAGGCAGCAGAGGTGGCGATTGAGTGCTTCCTTCCCACATGGGAGGTCCCAGGTTTGGTTCCTGGTGCCTCCTAAAAAGAAGACGAGCAGACACAGAGAGCACATAATGGTGGGGGAGGGGGGGAGAGGGGAGGAGAAAGAAAGAAATAAAATAAATCTTTTTTTCAAAAAAAGTAGAATAAAGGCTAGGAAGCAGGAGAGGAAGAGGTGATTATCAGCTGTCAGTCAGTCAGTGGGCACCTCTTACATGAGAATTGGGATTAGGGTTTTATTGGATTGCTAAATGACCCAGCTCTGAGTGACCTGGGTTGAGTTGTCTGTGACAGTCTATGGGAGACAGGATACAAAGTTCTGATGTCAGTAATTGCAAAACGGCTCAGTTCTATTTCAGCATAATTAAACTCTGATTACGTGCAGAGACTTCTTGGCCAAACCCTCCTGGGTACATTGTTTTGTGTCCCTGTTTGTGACCTTGAGGAAATGAAGCACAACTGTTCAGGTTTCCTCAAATCTTTCACAATCTGTGGTGGACAGGAGACCTATGTCCACTGGGGATGTTTTTGGGCTGGTCTGAAGCAGCAGTATGTTTCCCACCCCGTTCTTCCAAAGCATGAGGAGGGCTTAAGTATTTCTGCAGCTGGGGAGGACACCTTTATGTGTGCATACTAGAGACCTTGATGTATGTGGACAAGCATTTTGTGCTTTTTGCTGCAATGACCTGTCCATCTGCATAGGAGAGGACCACCTGGTAGCTAGGTTCTAGCCTGCCTGGGCCACCTGCTGTCATGGGGAAGTTTGCACAAACCAGAGACCAGCCAAGCACTGAGCCCTCAAGTGACTGCTGGCAGGAGGACAGTGAAATGAGAGAGAGAGAGAGAGAGAGAGAGAGAGAGAGAGAGAGAGACTGACAAGACATCACTTCAGTGACACTATCCAAGTTCTTTACTAACTGGATACCCCACTTTTAAGGGGGGAACTTAAAAGACTTTCCTTGCTGTTTCACCTTAAAATACCATGGAGGGGGAAGCAGATGTGGCTCAAACGATTGGGCTCCCATCTACCATATAGGAACTCCAGAGTTTGATTCCTGGGGCCTCCTGGTGAAGGCAAGCTGGCCCACACAGAAGGGCTGGCCCGAGTGGAGAGCTGGCACAGCAAGACGCAACAAAAGGAGACACAGAGGAGAGACAATAAGAGATGCGGGGGGGTGGACGTGGCTCAAATGGTTGGGCGTCTGTATCCCGTTTGGAGGGACCTGGGTTCGATTCCCGGGACCTCCTGGTGAAAAAAAATAAGTAAATAAAAATAAAAATAAAAATAAAAATAAAAATAAAAAAAGAGATGCGGCAGGGAAGCGGGTGTGGCTCAGTGGATAGAGCCCCCGTTTACCATATGGGAGGCCTGGGTTCGCGTACCGAGGCCTCCTTGTGAGGGCACGCCGGCCTGAGCAGTGCGGTGGGCTGATGCAGCAACCTCACCGCAGGAAGCGGGTGTGGCGCAATGGATAGAGCACCCGTTTACCATATGAGAGGCCCCGGGTTCGCTTCCCGGTCCCTCCTTGTGAGGGCAGGCCGGCTCGCGCGGCGCCGTGGGCTGATGCGGCAAGACCTCACAGCAAGGGAGAGATAAGCAGACACAGAGAAGACACGCAGCAAATGGACACAGCAGCACAAGCAGCAAGGGGGGGATAAATAAATAAAATAAATA